>JARQOC010000001.1:26264780-26362912 GCA_033576535.1 Allobates femoralis | reverse complement strand
CTTTTTATGTCTTCTCTAACATTGTCGTGAGAGTGTTTTTATGTTAGGGTTTATAATATCATGTTCCTGAACACAGTATAGCATTCACTTTGTATTAACAATTACCTTGTATTATTGTTAGATCGGTGGCTGTCACTACCTTTTTTTGGATGGCAGCACTTTCTCGAAGTGGTGCTTTGGCGTAATTGCATGAAGGCACCCTAATAAATAATTCATGATAGGTTAGGTAAAATTGTATATCTTTCACCTTATTTTTCACAGTGACCCCCGAAGGTGACCTCAAGTTTGAATCAAACCATACAGAAGCTCAACTTACCGAAGACCAGAAAGACCCAAATGTTCTACGGCCATTTCTTGCGTACGCACCTAATGGTACCGTTCAGGTAGGCTAAGTGTCACACTGGAACTAGGAAACGTCCGGCGTGCGGCGTAAGACAAAGATAACAACGGCAATGGAAAGGGAGGAAGGCCCTAGCAGTAAAGAGAGGGAAGATGGGTCACCTCCTGACACTCGCCAGTTTTTGTACCCTGAGCTACCTAATGCTCCTATAAGGGTCCTCCCCCCCCCATCACCATCACGTGCCTAATCCTTAGCTTGCCCTCCACTCACCCTGGATAGCACAAAGGCCGATGAGCACACTAGACTTCACCACTGCAGTAATAAGACACAGGGATAGGAGGACAGAAAAAGGTATATAGACAAAAAAAGGATAAACTGCAACTACAAAAATATCAGCAAAGCACCAGGGCTGCAAGCGACACCACTACAGCAGCATCCAGAGACTTGGTCCTTCTACGGAGGCCAGAATGGAAATTAATTCTATAACAAGCATAGGATGATGGAACGCAAGACTATAGTGGAGGGGAGTGGCCATAAAATTCTACGAAAGCAAAGAAAGAATCCTTAACCATTCTAGCACTAAAAGAAAGAATATACAGTACATTTAATAATCAGAGTGACCCTCAGTTCCCAGACTTATCAAAGGACGGAGGAACCCATGACACTAAGGCTTAAAGTTAACCTATTTGGCTTCATGCTTGCTAATTTGCAGGCATTAAAAAGGGGACAGATGGGCAAGAATAATTCATGACTAAAGGATCAGACTACACAAGGTCTATTTGTAGTCTGTAACCATGGAGATACATAACTTAGCATGTGTTTTGTACAATATTCATTCATTTTTCATGGAGGTTTGCCTTGTCATCACCCTTTTTTGCTTTTATTCTTCAGGGAAAACTCGTATTTGCTAATTTTGGCAGGATAAGTGATTTTCAATACCTGGATAATATAATCAATCTGAAAGGCACCATTGCGATTGTGCGGTATGGATCAATAGGCAGAGTTAATAAGGTGAGCTATACATTAGTGTATATGTATAACATAATCTAACTTTAATCTAGAATTAAAAAAAAATGATTACTCTGTTGTGTTTATTAGTGTCATACACTATCAGGCTGTGTATATCCCATTATTATCCATTAAGAACATAGAAGGAAGGTACATAATTTACTGCAACTATTCACTACTTTGGGAAGAGAGAAACAGATAAAAGTATAACTAAAATACCCTGAATATTTCACCAAACCATTGATCGGCTAGCTCTGTATAGGGAAACTGTAGATCGTAGAGTCCCGTGATGTCATGCCACGGACTAGAGAGCATCCAGATACAGTGCGTGACAATGGCGGACCGACCAACAGTGTCTGGCGCACTACACAAACCAACAGAGGAAAAACCGGGGGGGATGACAAATACAGCGGAGGGTCTTGCTCATAGGGGACTGGGGAAAGGAGACCTTCCTCACTCACTTGCGGCTATTCACTGATCTCTCTACCATCCTTATACAGGCTCTTTCACCCCGTCGCCGAGCAGAATACCTAGTCCCTCGCTAGCTCTGATGTTAACCCTCAATAGGGAGATGGCTGGTGGGAGCACTAGTCCTACCACTGCACTAATAACAACAAGAGGAAAAGGAAAGACAGACAGGAAAACTACAAAACAGCTTCATGCCTGCTGCCACTCTTCTACGCAGCAGACGGCTTGGCCATGGTCAGCTTCTCCAGAGTAATTCCTTCACCTCAGGTAGCTAGGTCAAGGATGGAGTTTAATCACCAGCAAGGAACGAAGGATCGTATGACCATATAAAGGAGATGGGAGTGATCATAAAGTAGCCACACCTGGGAAGACAGCTAAGGAGCTAGCTAGCAACAGAAACTGACATTAATTCCTACACTGCAAAAGGAAAGAAACACATTTAATATAAAGTCTCAATACAGGAATGAGGCACAGGTCCCAAAACTGTCACAGACTAGTGGCATGTGATTACAGCAGCATCAGCATATAATCAAGCAGAATGTTTGTCTCTGTGTTTCACCATTCCTACCATGGGAAACTGAATGGGTCACAGCAAACAAGCTCTAGGCTCTCTTTCCATAGTATGGATAGCGAGTGTAGAGTATGGGAATGGATGGATAACCCGCGCTGCCCTTGGATAACAAAGGTATGATCAGTCAATCCAGCGTTCCAGAGAAGCCTTTATTGATATTCTGGAATGCTGGATTGACTGATTATACCTTTGTTATCCATGGGCAGCACGGGTTATCCACTCACTTCCATACTCTACAGGTGCTGTTTACCACCGGGTATTTTGCTGCAGCCTCGTGATTGTGAGTGGTTGTGTCTCACACAACCACATTGGGTGAGTGCATGCATCCCCTTTTTTCCCCCCTATAACATGTTAGATAAGACCCTATTTGCGCTTGCTTCTTCACAAGCTTCATTACTTTGGATTTCATAGTATGGATAAGGATGGGAATATGAAACTTATTCTGTAATTATTAAGTGTTTATTTCTTTATGGATTTTCAGGCAATAAATGCGGCCAAGTTTGGAGTTATTGGAGTAATCATTTACACTGATCCCAAAGATATAAATGATGGAAAGTCTAATCCTGCTGAAACGTATCCCCACTCCTGGTATATGCCTCCATCTGGGGTAGAAAGGGGTTCATTCAAGGAAAATTTTGGAGACCAACTCACTCCCTACTATCCAGCTAAAGGTATATGTGCCAATTCAATCAGACTATGCCCTCCCCAAGGACACAAAGGACTGTATTTTCTTCTTAAAGAGGACATGTCACCAGTCTTATTTCATTTCCACTGCTCCCTCTTACCCCGAGTATTCCATTTTTTGTTTTGAGTTTGTTATATAGTTCCAGAGGTAAAGATCTTTTAATTAATGCTAAAGGGGGCAGTACTTGCAGGATCCTCAGGGGCGTGTCTTTAGGCTGCTCTGCCTTATTAGTCTGTGAGCACCGGCCACAAGGTAAAGACCATAGAAATTAGCGCTAAATGATAAGGACGATATCTCCGGAACAATCTTGCGGATTTACAAAAAGTAAAAATCAGAATACTCAGGGGGAAAAGCTAGAATAAAATCAGATCAAAATCTAGACATTTGTGATCTGTTGAATGGTCTCCTTTAAAGCACCCAATGTATGAATGCTTTTTTCCCCATAATTTCTTGCTTCTTATTTCTATTAAATGTATTTCTCAGAGTTTACTTACAGGATTCCAGAGTCAGAGATAAGAGGCATTTCCCATATACCGGCACAACCAATTGGTTTTGAAAATGCCCGGACCCTGATATGGTAAAATCATAAGATATGACATCATAACACTTTGTAGATATGTATGATACATTATATGACCTAGCCAATGAGAAGAGATGTATAGAATAATGATATATATTATAACATGTAACAAGTTTGTATAAAGAAAGGTCATAGTCCGGTTACCCCCTCAACTTTGCCACCAATCCTCCAAAGTGGAGATATCTCATCTGTTTTGGGCCAATTCACTAACAAGCGAGTGACATTGTTAAATCTGGCTCTTCGCGCCATTGACTCACCGTTGCCGAGTTCTCAGGTGCTTGCTGCGGTCACGGTTTAGTGCCTGAGGCTGTAGGGGCCCGGTGGTCAATGCACGGTTGAATAAAGAATATGGTTTGTTTCGTGACGCCACCTGTGGGTGTCCGGTGAAGGCATCGGCGCTGACAGCTAGATGGAACCTCTCCACACAGGATGAGCAATAGTCCCCGGGGTCAGGAGCTGCACTGACGGAATACAGCAGCTCGGTTGATTTGGTAGATGGGTGAATTGGTAATAGTTCAGAAAGAATACTCAGACACAATGCTCCTCTGCACGGGTCTTTACTGTGGTTATACACGGTACACGGGATAACAGTCACTTCCAGGTAACGGACCGGGTGGTCCCGGGTGATGTGCGGTATCCTTCCAAGTCCACAGTGTTCCCTCTTTCACTAACTGTCCCTTGTTGCTCTTCGCTGCTTTCGTGCACCAGGTCAGGATACTGGGGAACCTCTATTGAGGACCCGAGCCTAGGCCTACAGACTCCCGATGGATCCCCTGAACCCCAATGGTGGGTACCCCTCCTAGCACAGCTGCGGTGATGGTGATTGTTGTGATGCACTGCTGAGAAGCCCTCTATCACGCCGGTGTCTTAGTACAGCGGTGGACGTCTGTACTGCCTCGGAGTCGGTTCTCCAGGTGGACTGGGCTCGGGTGTCTTTGGACCTGTTACTTGTTACTGGTTACTTGGACCCTTTCTTTTCTGGCCTACCGCTTCTCGGTGCCCTCTCTGTTAGATCTCTGTCACGACTTCTGTCCTTGACCTTGTCTCTCCCACTTTCTAACTTTCTTTCTGCTCTTTCCCGACACTGAACATCTCACACTCCTCCCACCAGGACCCGATTGGTCCTCTGCCTCTGGATGTTGCATGTGGTGTATGGAGCCTTGGAGTTAACCTGTTCACCACCAAGACGGAGAATGCTGAACCTTCAGTCAGGGGTGCAGTACCCTCCTGTGACGCACTCGTTGCGGGGCCCCACACCATGTATGGGGCCCATGTTTAGTTATCACTGGGATCAACTCATCTTGTGAGAGTGCAGAATATATTAGCAAGCTGGAAGGTGATCCAGTGCTTCCAGACAGGGACCATAATGTGTATTGCCCTTGGTCAGAACATGATAGTTCCCTGAACCACTCTTCAGCGTCTGTAGAATTTCAGCAGCTACGGACGCTCTATTGCTGTTAATGGGATGGACAGTGCTACCATAGTGTTGATATTCTTCAATGTGGTGAACGTAAGAGTAACGTCTACTCAGTGGATTTTCTGCAATAAAATTCTGCTGCAAATAAGCACTGAATTCTGCTAACTTTGCTGTGGATCTTATGGCTACAAATATGTACCTCTCCCCTAAAACACTATAATCCCCCCCCCAATACTCACTTTATGTAGCACGTCCCTTGCCTGGTCTCCCACCGGTCATCATACCAATATCACGGCTACAAGTATGTAACTCTACCCCCAAAACACTACAACCCCCCTCCACCACCCAATACTCACTTTATGTAGCGCGTCCCTTGCCTGGTCTCCCACCACCGGTCATCATACACCCTGGCCTCTTGTGACTCCTGCAGTCATCATCAGGTTGTACTGAGGTGAGACCGGTCAAAGCAGTCACAGGAGCACCAGGCAAAGGGATTGTAGTGGGTGTGTTATTTTAAACTTTAAGAAAAGTTGTTTTTTTACAGGTTTTATGGATTTTTCCATGGATTCACATCTAATCCTCAGCAAAATCTTTGACATTTGGGCATCATTGTGGTTTTTTGAATATATGTAAGGAGGTGGACTGGTTAATGTCGCGTTCCTTTCCTTTGAAGATCCAATCGTGTTATTGTAATGTCCTGAGGATTGTGTCTGCGACTTAGTAAATAATGTGAATTGTGATGTAGTGTGTACTGGACAGTAAGTTTATTTGTGATTGCCCGACTGTAGAGCAAGACGTAGATAAGTGTTGGGACTAGACCACAGTCAGAGGGGTTAGTTGATAGAGATGTGTGCCAGATCAGAACCCCATACTGCATCCTAAGTCATATTAAAAGGCTTGTTAAAGAGTCAATAATGACTTAGGATTGCTACCTTTATTAGGTAGCACAAGAGTTCGTCTACTTCCTCACTGAAGTGGCAATTTCCATATTTCCCAGAGGAGCATTGTGGCTATAAGTCTCCTCGGCCGGCAGGCAGAATGTTCTCCACAAGGAGAATCGCTATTCCCCCAGTCCTTGATATAGAGAGAGATGGTTTCCTTCTGGAACATCAGTTAAGTTTAGGCCCAGTGTGTGACAGGAGCAGACATATAGTCTGAAGGTCTTCAAGGCCCCAAGCACTGAGTGATCTCTGGAGAAAGGAAACCAGAGTTAAGAGTGTGATCCTGAGGCAATGACTAAGACACAAAGTGGTAGACTTCGTCTAGTCTAGAGACCAACCATCCAAAAGAGTGGTCCCCAGACGGAAGGGTCCAGAGGATGGGACTCTAGCAGCAAGGCCCCAAGTTACTTACAGCTTAAAGGTAAATTGCCAAGATAGACTTTCTCTGGTGGAGTCTCCTTACGTATCTGAGAGTGCAAGGCTCAACTCTGACCCTACTGGCAAACCCATTCTGTACAAGGAGAATAGACGTGGCTCCTAAAAGTCTGAGAGCATAAGTATTTACTCTGGCCAAAGTGGCAGACCCCTTACCCCCTCCTCTATGAGGAGAATAGACAGGGATTCCTAATCTTCTGGGAGCAAAGAGCTCTGTTCTGGCCCTACTGGTAAACTCCTTACCCACTCCTCTACAAGGGGAATAGATGTCGATTCCTAAATGTCTGGGAGCACAAGGCTCTGCTCTGGCTCTACTTGTAAACCCCTTTCCCACTCCTCTACAAGAATAGATGTGGATTCCTTAATGTCTGGGAGCACAAGGCTCTACTCTGACCATAGTGGCAAAGCCCTTACCTCCTACTTTACAAGGAGACTAGACATGGCATCCTAAACGTCTGGGAGCACAAAGCTTTATTCTGGCCCTACTAGTAAGCAAGTTACCCCTCCTCTACAAGGAGAATATATGTGGATTCCTAAATATCTGGGTGCACAAGGCTATACTCTGGCCATAGTGGCAAACTTCTTACCCCCTTCTTTACAAGGAGAATAGATGTGGCTTCCTAAACATCTGGGAACACAAAGCTCCCCTCTGACCCTCCTAGTAAACCCCTTACCTCTCCTCTACAAGGAGAATAGACAATAATTCCTAAGCGTTTGGGAGCACAAGTCAAGAGTGGCAAACCCTTATCCCCTGCTCTAGGAGTAAATTCGATGTGGAGCCATGGAAAGGAAAAGGACATTAATTAGACTGTAGTGCTAGGATGGGTTGTGCTGAGACTTACATGACCAGTAAGGATGGAAATAATCCAGATGGAACTGAAAGTGTGTCTTAAGATGTTCTGTACAAATGAAATGTGCTGGAAGTTATGTGCCTGCTATCGTAAGTATAAAGTAGTGGACAATGAGCTGTTCAGTAAAATGTTATCATTAGAAGTAAACTTGTGGTCTCTGTGTTGGTATGATTCGTCATCAGGTCCTGGCCAGCCGAAGCCAATGGCAATGTGTGGCCAACATGGGCGCATCGCCCACGTCTCACAAGTCCTCAGACCCAGCCAGGACTAGGGCATCAGGGATCAATTTCTCGCCCATGACTACCCCCCCCCCCTCGCGACACTCTAAAAATGCATAACATGTTGATGTGCCAACAATTAAAACTCAACTTCTATGTTGAAAAAGAGAGCAGCTTATGGATAAGATTTGTTGAAATCTCATTCCATTCTGTATGTGTGTGAACAAGGCCTTACTGTGCTTGACTTCATTTTTACTATACTTTCCACAGTGATCTGGATGGACCTCTTGCACCAGATGCCTGGCAAGGAGCTCTTGGGTGTAACTATAAGGTTGGACCTGGCTTCCGGCCCGGTAATTTCCAGAACAGGTATTGCATATGGTATAAGCAGCAAAATTATTAATAACTCATCACTCAAATGTCTCCACTACTACTTGTCTGCATCCAGAGATCCAGAGAGCCCATGGGCAACACGTGATTTAAAAAAAAAGAAAAGAAAAAAACTGCTATTTCCGTTAAAATATTTTATAGTTTTTTTGATGATCTAATTAAAAATTGTCATAGCGGTACAGACATACAGTGGGGAAAAAAGTATTTAGTCAGCCACCAATTGTGCAAGTTCTCCCACTTAAAAAGATGAGAGAGGCCTGTAATTAACACCATAGGTGACCTCAACTATGAGAGAGCCACTCCTTTGTTGCCCTGGCGGTGTACTTGGGATCATTGTCATGCTGAAAGACCCAGCCATATTTCATCTTCAATGCCCTTGCTGATGGAAGGAACATTTGCACTCAAAATCTCATGATACATGGCCCCATTCACTCTTTCATGTACACGGATTGGTTGTCCTGGTTCCTTGGCAGAGAACCAGCCCCAACACATGATGTTGTCACCCCCATGCTTCACAGTAGGTATGGTGTTCCTTGGATGCAACTCAGCATTCTTTCTCCTCCAAACACGACGAGTTGTGTTTCTACCAAACAGTTCTACTTTCTGACCATATGCCATTCTCCCAATACTCTTCTGGATCATTCAAATTCTCTCTAGCAAACGTAAGCAGGAGGACACGTCTGGCACTGTAGGATCTGAGTCCCTGGCAGTGTAGTGTGTTACTGATGGTAGCCTGTGTAACGTTGGTCCCAGCTCTCTGCAGGTCATTCACTAGGTTCCCCGGGTGGTTCTGGGATTTTTACTCACCGTTCTTGAGATCATTTTGACCCCACGGAGTGAGATCTTGTATGGAGCCCCAGATCGAGGGAGATTATCAGTGGTCTTGTATGTCTTCCATTTTCTAATGATTGCTCCCACAGTTGATTTCTTCGCACCAAGCTGCTTGCCTACTGCAGATTCAGTCTTCCCAGCCTGGTGCAAGGCTACAATGTTGTTTCTGATGTCTTCTACAGCTCTTTGGTCTTCACCATAGTGGAGTTTGGAGTGTGACTGTTTGAGGTTGGGGACAGTTGTCTTTTATACTGATAACAAGTTCATACAGGTGCCAGTACTACAGGTAATGAGTGGAGGACAGAGGAGCCGCTTATGGAAGAAGTTACAGATCTATGAGAGCCAGGAATCTTGCTTGTTTGTAGGTGACCAAATACTTATTTTCCACCAAAATTTGAAATAAATTTCTTTCCCATCTAACGTGCGCGCTCACGTTTTTCTTTCCCAATCAGACAATGTGATATCCAGGATTTGTTTTCTCATTTTGTCTCTCATAGTTGATGTCACCTATGATGTCAATTACAGTCCGACCTCATCTTTATAAATGGGAGAACCTGCACAATTGGTGGCTGAATAAATACTTTTTTTTCCCCACTGTAAGTGTTGACACGTTTCGGTTTAGCAGTTGTAGTTGTATCGTACTTTGCCACGTTGTCAGATCATTTAAAAACACTCCTCTCAATGAAGTGTAAGCAACATGTAAATTACATTAAAATAATGAACATGAAAAGAAAAAGGAATATAAGTAATAATATAGAATTCAATACATATATATTTGAGAAAATTACCGTAATAGAAAAAATTGACAGCAGCACTCCCACGTCAGGTTCTTTAGAAGCCTTTATTCAGGCCTTCAGGGCGACCATGCAGAAAATTAAGATTTTTTTTTTAAACCGCCAAAATAATAAAAACACTGTGTGTGTATGAATATATATATATACTAGATGGCAGCCCGATTCTAAAGAATCGGGTAGTCTAGAATCCAGATATAGTTTATTTACGAATAGTTAGGGGAGTGCGGTGAAATTAATTGTGTGTATACAGGCGGCTCAGTGGCTAGCACTGCGCGCGGTCGCTCAGTGGCTAGCAGTGAGTGCGGTGAGAGTGGTCAGCGCAGCGGCGTGGGCAGAGTGGTCAGGACATACACACACATACATATACACACACACACTCCGCTATACTTACCACCGACCCTGCGTCTTCTCCGGCGCCTGGATCCTGAGTCAACATGTGGCCACCCCCGGACGGCCGGAGAGGGCAGAGGACGGCCGGAGAGGGCAGAGGACGGCCGGAGAGGGCAGAGGACGGCCGGAGGCTGGAGAGGGCAGAGGACGGCCGGAGGCTGGAGAGGGCAGAGGACGGCCGGAGGCTGGAGAGGGCAGAGGACGGCCGGAGGCTGGAGAGGGCAGAGGACGGCCGGAGGCTGGAGAGGGCAGAGGACGGCCGGAGGCTGGAGAGGGCAGAGGACGGCCGGAGGCTGGAGAGGGCAGAGGACGGCCGGAGGCTGGAGAGGGCAGAGGACGGCTGGAGGCTGGAGAGGGCAGAGGACGGCTGGAGGCTGGAGAGGGCAGAGGACGGCTGGAGAGGGCAGAGGACAGCTGGAGAGGGCAGAGGACGGCTGGAGAGGGCAGAGGACGGCTGGAGAGGGCAGAGGACAGCTGGAGGCTGGAGAGGGCAGAGGACGGGTGGAATAGGAGAGGGCAGAGGACGGGTGGAGGCTGGAGAGGGCAGAGGACGGCTGGAGGCTGGAGAGGGCAGAGGACGGCTGGAGGCTGGAGAGGGCAGAGGACGGCTGGAGGCTGGAGAGGGCAGAGGACGGCTGGAGGCTGGAGAGGGCAGAGGACGGCTGGAGGCTGGAGAGGGCAGAGGACGGCTGGAGGCTGGAGAGGGCAGAGGACGGCTGGAGGCTGGAGAGGGCAGAGGATGGCTGGAGAGGGCAGAGGACGGCTGGAGAGGGCAGAGGACGGCTGGAGAGGGCAGAGGACGGCTGGAGGCTGGAGAGGGCAGAGGACGGGTGGAGGCTGGAGAGGGCAGAGGACGGCTGGAGGCTGGAGAGGACAGAGGACGGCTGGAGGCTGGAGAGGGCAGAGGACGGCTGGAGAGGGCAGAGGACGGCTGGAGGGGGCAGAGGGCAGTGGGGGCACACAGGCTGGAGGGCAGAGGGCAGTGGGGGCACACAGGCTGGAGGGCAGAGGGGGCACACAGGCTGGAGGGCAGAGGGCAGTGGGGGCAGACAGGCAGGAGGGCAGAGGGCAGTGGGGCCACACAGGCTGGAGGGCAGAGGGGGAACAGAGGCTGGAGGGCAGAGGCCAGTGGGGGCACACAGGCTGGAGGGCAGAGGGCAGTGGGGGCACACAGGCTGGAGGGCAGAGGGGGCACACAGGCTGGAGGGCAGAGGGCAGTGGGGGCACACAGGCTGGAGGGCAGAGGGCAGTGGGGGCACAGAGGCTGGGGGGCAGAGGGGGCACACAGGCTGGAGGGCAGAGGGGACACACAGGCTGGAGTGCAGAGGGCAGTGGGGGCAGACAGGCTGGAGGGCAGAGGGGGCACACAGGCTGGAGGGCAGAGGGCAGTAGGGGCAGACAGGCTGGAGGGCAGAGGGCAGTGGGGGCACACAGGCTGGAGGGCAGTGGGGGCACACAGGCTGGAGGGCAGAGGGCAGTGGGGGCACACAGGCTGGAGGGCAGAGGGCAGTGGGGGCACACAGGCTGGAGGGCAGAGGGGGCACACAGGCTGGAGGGCAGAGGGCAGTGGGGGCACACAGGCTGGAGGGCAGAGGGCAGTGTGGGCACACAGGCTGGAGGGCAGAGGGGGCACACAGGCTCGAGGGCAGAGGGGGCACACAGGCTGGAGTGCAGAGGGCAGTGGGGGCACACAGGCTGGAGGGCAGAGGGGGCACACAGGCTGGAGGGTAGAGGGCAGTGGGGGCACACAGGCTGGAGGGCAGAGGGGGCACACAGGCTGGAGTGCAGAGGGCAGTGGGGGCACACAGGCTGGAGGGCAGAGGGCAGTGGGGGCACACAGGCTGGAGGGCAGAGGGGGCACACAGGCTGGAGTGCAGAGGGCAGTGGGGGCACACAGGCTGGAGGGCAGAGGGCAGTGGGGGCACACAGGCTGGAGGGCAGAGGGGGCACACAGGCTGGAGTGCAGAGGGCAGTGGGGGCACACAGGCTGGAGGGCAGAGGGGGCACACAGGCTGGAGTGCAGAGGGCAGTGGGGGCACACAGGCTGGAGGGCAGTGGGGGCACACAGGCTGGAGGGCAGTGGGGGCACACAGGCTGGAGGGCAGAGCAGCGTGTATGGCTGCAGACTTACCGGTGGCCGGGCGTCGGGTGTAGGAGGAGAGGAGGGGCGGGCAGAGCTGCAGGAGAGGAAGTCCCGCCCTCCCTCCTCTCCAGGCACACGGCAGGGAGCACGGGTACCCCCAGGTTGTGTGTGGCCCTCCAAGGTGGCGGGGAATGGGCCCCCCTGCCCCCCCCCCGGTATGTAGCTACTGGCTGGAGGGCAGAGGGTGGAGGGGAGTGGCTGGAGGGCACACGGAACTTGCGAGATCGGAACGTTCCGTGTGCCAGTGCCTGTAGCCGGGGGCAGCCCGGCTACAGTGCACTGGATGAGCCTGGGCGAAGACCATCACGGAAGTGGGCGTGGCCTTTTCCGGAAGTGGCCTTCGGGTTTTATATATAAGATATATATATATACAGGCACTAGTGCATCTCAATGAATTAGAATATCAGAATATCATCAAAAATCTATGTATTATTGCCATGTTTTGGGACGTTTCTGGGAGCCATGAATAACGTTGACTAATCAATATTATATTCACCCTTTGATGTCTCGTGGAATACGGCAGCGCGGTTTTTAATGCTTCATCCTCCCTACTTTTAATTTTCTGAGATAATGACCCTTGGGATTTCATTGGTTGTAAGCCATAATCATCAACATTAACAGACATAAACATATGAAATAGATCCCTCTGTGTGTAATGACTCTATATAATATAAGTTTGTCACTTTTTGTATTGAATTAGTGAAATAAATTAACTTTTTGATGATATTCTAATTCATTGAGATGCACTAGTATATGTATATATATATAAGGTATCACTGTAATTGTATTGACCTGGAGTTGTGAGGTCATTTTTACTGCTGAACTCCACTTGGGGTAGCAAATTACCAACAATCCAATGCACAACACAGCAAAATAATGGTAATGGTAGTGAATAGGTCTATTTTATTCACTACCATTACCATCATTTTTACTGCTCAATAAACACCGTAAAAATAAAAAGCAAAAAAAAAAAATGGCATTATTGTATTTAATTTTTTTTTAACCATTTCACCGCACTTAGAATTTGTTTGCAATTTTCCTTTACTCCTTATGGTAAAATTATTAATGAAATATAAAATCACAAACTCCTCCCGCATATAAAAAAGCTGTCATACGTCTATATTGATGGAAAAGTTAAAAAAAAAGGTAGAGATATTTGAAGGACCCCAAGACTAGTGGAGAAGACAGACCAGGTTCAGCTAGCAACCCCTGTGTGGTACTTCCATGGTAACATGGTCGACAACCGCGCACATCTGCTGAAAAGGTGGAACCATAGCGCTAAGGAGTGACACTACAGCGGAACCCCTAGGAAAAGCCCACAGTCACTGGCTCAGAGCTCTGTGTGGCGAGGCGCAAGCCAGGACAGGCGAGGCAAACATAGTGAAAAGAGGCTGAGAAAGGACAGAGAAGGGGTTCCGGTTATGTGTCATCCACCTATCCGGGAGTAGCTGGATCCCTGCCTCTGAGAACACAGTGCTCAGCGGGCTGCTGCACAAAGACTATGAGTAAAAGAACTGAAGACTGCAACCCGCTGTGTCTGTGAACCTTCTTATGCGTGAAAAGCACCAGAAACACAACTAACAACTCACTCAGGTACCTTAAGCTGTCCTGGGGGTCAGCCCCAGGGGCGTAACTACCGCGGTCGCAGCAGTCACGACTGAGACCGGGCACGCCCCTTTAGTGGGGCCCGTGCTTCCAGCCGCCCGCCATGACCGCGGGTGTCCGAGGAGAGGAGAGAGGACGGGAAGGAAGTGAAGCTTCACTTCCCGCAGCTGTGCCCGCCCCTCCTTTCTTCCTGTGCTCCCCTCCTCCGGCGGTGCTGGTGCCAGCGTACAAGAAAAGAAAAGTGAATAATGCAACAGCGGCCACCCACTAACGGCCAGCAGCAACCCCCCGCTCCTCAGCTGTGAGTTAAAGGCCATGGAAATTCCTAATAGCACCCCCCCGATCCTCACCTAAGGGGCCCCGGCGCAAATGCTGCATCGGGGCCCATAAAGGACTTGTTACGCCACTGGTCATCCCTGTCCATAGAGGGCTTAAGAACACTGCTGCCTCCCAACCATCAGCTTCTAGGAGAACTGTTGTGCAGCAGCGGCCATCTACAGCCGCAACCTGCAGGTGGCGTCACGTAAAATTAACAAGTATCCCCAGGTTCAGTCATCCCTGTCCAAAAGAACCCTCCACACCAGATGCCCTTCCCTAAGAGAGAGAGCCACTCATACCGAACTTTTAATGACACCGCCAGGGTCCCTGTGATCCCCGTGATGAAGCCTCAAAAAAAGCCCGATTCAGAGTATCCTAAGGCCCTGGGGGTGTGTCACTAATAGCACTGGAACTGCGTCAGCAAATGAAGTGAGTATAAGCTTTTTTATTTTAATAATGCCAAACATGGTGAATGAGAAGAGGTTGTGAGTTAGAGGGGCAATGGCTAAATCGGTGTTATTGGCAAATCTAGCTATCTAATCTTTAAGACCCACATGCCCAGGCAGAGAATATATGGAGCAGGACCTTCATTATGTACATCGGTCCAGTAAGATAAAATCTTGTTTAACTTCTCTTCTATCAGTGATGTCCAAGTTAATGTTTACAACAAGCGGACGATCCGACCTTCAGCCAATGTGATGGGGCTGATCAGAGGAGCCGTAGAGCCGGGTGAGATTATCATAATGTACATTAATGAGAATACATTCTACTGCGCTGGGGCTTGAATGTTTGTGAACCTTGATATGATTTTTTCATATTTCTGCCGAAATTTGACTTAAAGCTACATCACTATCATAATCTAGTATGATCGACTTTTTCAATATCCGATGATTGTTGATTAGTCTTGCTCATCATCTTGGAGGAATTTTAGCCCATTCCTCTCTACAAAACAACTTCCCCATTATTATGTTGGTGTTCTTTCTCCCATGACTTTCTCAATTCAAGTCGTTCCAAAACATTTCTATGTGAATAAGTTCAGGACTGTGACTTGGCTATCCCAAAATTTTACGTGGATCCTGACAGCTGATAGATGATGCCCAAACCCAAGCACTGGGTGTGGTAGGGTTATGTTATAGCATTAACATATTGGTTACTCGCACCTCGGCTATTACAGTAACCTCTGTATATCCAGACAGATACGTTATCTATGGCAACCACAGGGATAGCTGGGTACATGGAGCCATCGATCCAAGCAGTGGAACTGCAGTGATGTTGGAGATTACCAGAATTTTGGGCACCAAGCTGAAAAGTGGTACGGTTCCTCCAATTGACACTGAGTGTCCTTTTTCTTAATATTTACTATTGGGCCCCGTTAATCTGTGACATATTTCAGGTACATGGCGTCCTCGTAGGAGCATCATTTTTGGCAGCTGGGGAGCAGAAGAGTTTGGACTTATTGGCTCAACTGAGTTTGCGGAGGTAAGGGCGCATGCACACAATCAGTATATGCACCGTCCGAAACGCTGCGTAGTACAGTACAAGCATACTGGATGGGATTTCAAGTAATCACATCCGCCCTATGCTTAACCCCCCCCAGCGTATTTGGAGCTGCGGTGCGGGTTGCCAGCAGTCCGCTCCTCCGCAGCATGTTCATTTCATGCTGCGGAGTCGGAAGCGGCTGCCATAGAGAGACTGCAGGGAGAAGCCACCCTGCACCCGCCGCACACGGTGAGTACAGGGCAGCTGTGGTCTCCCTGCAGCCACCCGTGGTTTCACTCAGGTCCGGAGGAGCCGCGTCCAACACACAGCTCCTGCGGACCGTGAGCACATACCCTTAAGGTACTGTCCCACGCTGCAATCTCGGCTGGCGATGTGTGGCGATCTAACGTGCGCGCTCACGTTTTTCGTGGTCACCTCAGATCGCCGATGGCGGCTTCACGCGCCGCAGTTTCGCACTGAACCTAAGGCGATGTGTCGCTCCGTAAATCACCTCGCCTACAGCGGAAGCAATCTTGCCTAATTCCATCGCCACTTCACACGCCGCAAGCCCAGAGGCAATGTGGGCGTACATGTTCAGCGCAGCGAGGAGATAGGCGTGCCACAGTGGTTTACACCACGCCCCATACACACTCATTGGACAATGCAACAGCGTTACGATTGGTCAGCCAGCTCTGGAAGGCTGGCTAATACATGACGCAATTGTGCTGAACGGACAGCTCTTCAAATATGGCGCCCTGTCAACTGACAGCCAATGGGAACACAGTAGCCCACACCAATCATCTCAGACGGGGCGCGGATTCCAGCACACTGAGGCACGCCTACGGGAAATCACAGACAACGCTCTTTCCATCACTATCGCCCTGTCACACGCCACAACACGGAAATATCGCCTTAGCGATTGCGGCTGATTACTGAGCACTGTTCAGGAATCAGGCGACGGCCGAGGGGCGATTTATCGCCGTGAAATGGCCCAATCACACGCCGCAACCGTGGCAACATATCGCCTTTCAGATTTCCAGGCGACATTGCGGCGTGGGACGGTACCTTTAGAGTCAGTCATTTCTTACTTAGATTGCCTAATATAACGGCTGCCCACCATGGGGGATGTTGGTTGCATCATTTAATTTGGCAAGCAGTCTGTTTAACCATGCCTCTGATGATCATAATGAAGGACACCATCAGGCTCCTCTATCAACCATCCTAGATTCCATGTTAACTATTCACCGCAGCATCTAAGGGGTTAAACAGTCATAATTAGAGCTTTATCTGATGCAGGTTATTCTCCCAATAGACTGACTTTACATCCAAATATTTATGAAGCAATGAATTATGTACAGTAGACGTTGAACTTAGTAAAATGAGGTTACTTTCATTCTTGGTACTAAGGTACCAGCTATTAAGGTAGGATTGTGGCGCCCCCTGCGGATCCAGTCACCACAGAGGTACTGCACCCCTGTTAGGGTGTAGTATCCCACTCACAGGTAAGAGGTGTACAGACCGATACCGGGACACCCAGATCACACTAGGAACGATAGTAGTGGAGCTGAGTGATGAAGGGAGTTAGATAGAGGGAGCACTCGGGAAGGAGTGAGGTCAGGAGGAACACACGTAGATGACGTGGGACATGTGACAAGGGGTATAAATAGCGTGGGAACCATATAGAACGCAGGAGAACAGTAGTGAGTTACCCAGCTGAGGAGAGGCGGTAGAACAGCTGGAGTGACGCCTTAGCACACCAAGGTCGAGTTGGAGTGAAGCTAGAGAACATAAGCCTGAGACGTGTCTAAGGGAGCTAGAGCAAGAGAGAGCTTGTCCTGAGGCCGAACCCTAGAGCAGAGGACACTCAAGTGGCTCCAGGAGAACGAGGGGGTCCCAGAGGCACGGGAAGTGAGCAATCCACCCATGGGGCTCGTATCCATTGTCAAGCGCAGGTGGTGCAGGGACTAGGCCGTGAGGGGCACCAGGAACCCCAAAAGACTAGTGGAGAAGACCAGGCTCATCTAGCAACCCGGAGGCTGTGACACTTCCATGGTGTCATAGCCGAACAACTGCACACATCTTCTGAAAAGGTGGCAACCATAGGGCAGAGGGGAGTCACTGCTGAGGCACCTCTCAGAGAAGACCACAGTCACTGGCTTAATGCGCTGTGTGGCGAGGCGCAAAGCAGGAAGGGCGAGACAAAGCGCTGTGTGCTGGAAAGGACAGAGAAGGGGTATCATCCTCCTATCCGCAAGTAGCTGGATCCCTGCCTCCGAGAACACAGTGCTCAGCGGGCTGTTACACAAAGACTGTGAGTAAAGAACCAAAGACTGCACAGTACATAGCCTGGACACATATATAAGATTATCTCAGCACAGGAGATGTGGTATGATCAGACCATGTCCCTGTACGGTCAGACACATCCATTACACAGTACATAGCAGGGACACATATATAAGATTATCTCAGCACAGGAGATGTGGTATGAGCAGACCATGTCCCTGTACGGTCAGACACATCCATTACACAGTACATAGCAGGGACACATATATAAGATTATCTCAGCACAGAAGATGTGGTATGATCAGTCCATGTCCCTGTACGGTCAGACACATCCATTACACAGTACATAGCAGGGACACATATATAAGATTATCTCAGCACAGGAGATGTAGAATGATCAGACCATGTCCCTGTACGGTCAGACACATCCATTACACAGTACATAGCAGGGACACATATATAAGATTATCTCAGCACAGGAGATGTGGTATGAGCAGACCATGTCCCTGTACGGTCAGACACATCCATTACACAGTACATAGCAGGGACACATATATAAGATTATCTCAGCACAGGAGATGTAGAATGATAAGACCATGTCCCTGTATGGTCAGACACATCCATTACACAGTACATAGCAGGACACATATATAAGATTATCTCAGCACAGGAGATGTGGTATGATCAGACCATGTCCCTGTATGGTCAGACACATCCATTACACAGTACATAGCAGGGACACATATATAAGATTATCTCAGCACAGGAGATGTGGTATGAGCAGACCATGTCCCTGTACGGTCAGACACATCCATTACACAGTACATAGCAGGGACACATATATAAGATTATCTCAGCACAGGAGATGTAGAATGATAAGACCATGTCCCTGTATGGTCAGACACATCCATTACACAGTACATAGCAGGACACATATATAAGATTATCTCAGCACAGGAGATGTGGTATGATCAGACCATGTCCCTGTATGGTCAGACACATCCATTACACAGTACATAGCAGGGACACATATATAAGATTATCTCAGCACAGGAAATGTGGTATGATCAGACCATGTCCCTGTATGGTCAGACACATCCATTACACAGTACATAGCAGGGACACATATATACGATTATCTCAGCACAGGAGATGTGGTATGATCAGACCATGTCCCTGTATGGTCAGACACATCCATTACACAGTACATAGCAGGGACACATAAATAAGATTATATTAGAAGAGGAACATTTTTACAAATACATCCAATTGTGGAAGTTAATTTTATTCCAGAATCTAGTGTTTATAGGGCTTTTACCATGAGCAAGATACATTCTAACCATTCTTTTTCCTAGGGTAATGTCACCTGCACAGGTTTTTGTCTGTATAGTCACTAGTTATGCCACTGGTCATTAAAAGCAGGGTGACAAGGAGTTAATTCTTGAATACTCAAAGTTCTAAAAACTATAATAATTTGCATTTAAACTCTTGAGTTGCAATGTCTCCTCTGCCTGCTGACACAGACATTCAAGAGTGTCAGTTAGGCTACGTTCACACATCGCGTATTATTTGCGCTTTTTTGCGCGCATATTTCCCCCCAAAGCGGACCTGCGTCTGCGTGTCACAGCAAAGTGAATGCACTTTCACTTTTGCTGTTCACACACAGCGCAATTTTCGGCCGCGCTTTTATGGGAGAAAGCGCGCGCGTAAAAAGAATGAACATGTCAATTCTTTCCGTCTTTTTACGTGCGCCTTCTCCCATAGGCCCCATTTTAACCCCTGGAATTACGCATCGTCATTCAGACGATGCGCATTCCAGCGCGGGGCAAGAGGTATGGAGGAAATGATGTCACACAGGAACAGCCCCTGGGAAAACAGGAACAGGAAATCCCACCATTTTGGGATTCCTGCTTTCCCGTGGCTGTCCCTGGGTCCCGCTGCACCCGCCGGCCATTATCTGCTCCAGCTTCCCCTGTGTCCTGTCCCCGCTCCGTCCAGCTTCCCCTGTGTCCATATCCCCGCTCCGTCCAGCTTCCCCTGTGTCCATATCCCCGCTCCGTCCAGCTTCCCCTGTGTCCATATCCCCGCTCCGTCCAGCCCCCCTGTGTCCATATCCCCGCTCCGTCCAGCTTCCCCTGTGTCCATATCCCTGCTCCGTCCAGCCCCCTCTGTGTCCATATCCCCGCTCCGTCCAGCCCCCCTGTGTCCATATCCCCGTGTCCTGTCCAGCCTGCACCCTCCCATACCGGTCCCCGCCATCCACCCGCCCTCCTCCTATAGTTTTTCGGCCGGCGGGCTCATGCGCCCACCGGTCAAGCTGCAGGCCCCCTCCTCCCTGCTCTTACCCACCCCCCTGCTCGTACCCAGCCCTGCTCACCTATTCCGGTCCGGCGGGCTGCACGCGCCGGTGCACCGGCCCGCACCGTCAGCCTCCTCTGCAGTCTCCGGTGTGGCCCCTCCTCTTCTCAGGGGCTCCTCCTCCTCATCGGTGGGTAAGTATGAATAGATGGATGGGTGAATGTATGTATGTATGTATGTGTGCTTGGATGAGTGCATGCATGAATGTCAGCTTGCATGAATGTCAGCGTGCATGCGTGGATGTGTGCGAACGTGGATGTGTGTGTACGTGGTGTGCGTACGTGGATGTGTGCGAACGTGGATGTCAGCATGCGTGCATGGATGTGCGTGCGAGGATGTCAGCGTGCGTGGATGTGTGCAAACGTGGATGTGTGCGTACGTGGATGTGTGCGAACGTGGATGTGTGCGAACGTGGATGTCAGCGTGCGTGGATGTGTGCAAACGTGGATGTGTGCGTACGTGGATGTGTGCGTACGTGGATGTGTGTGTACGTGGATGTGTGCGAACGTGGATGTCAGCATGCGTGCGTGGATGTGCGTGCGAGGATGTCAGCGTGCGTGGATGTGTGCAAACGTGGATGTGTGTGTACGTGGTGTGCGTACGTGGATGTGTGCGAACGTGGATGTGTGCGAATGTGGATGTCAGCGTGCGTGGATGTGTGCAAACGTGGATGTGTGCGTACGTGGATGTGTGCGTACGTGGATGTGTGTGTACGTGGATGTGTGCGAACGTGGATGTCAGCATGCGTGCGTTGATGTGTGTGTGGATGTGCGTGCGAGGATGTCTGCGAACGTGGATGTGTGTGTACGTGGATGTGTGTGTACGTGGATGTGTGCGTACGTGGATGTGTGCGTACGTGGATGTGTGCGTACGTGGATGTGTGCGAACGTGGATGTCAGCATGCGTGCGTGGATGTGCGTGCATGGATGTGTGCAAACGTGGATGTGTTTGTACGTGGTGTGCGTACGTGGATGTGTGCGAACGTGGATGTCAGCATGCGTGCGTTGATGTGTGTGTGGATGTGCGTGCGAGGATGTCAGCGTGCGTGGTTGTGTGCGAACATGGTTGTGTGCGTACGTGGATGTGTGCGAACGTGGATGTCAGCATGCGTGCGTTGATGTGTGTGTGGATGTGCGTGCGAGGATGTCAGCGTGCGTGGATGTGTGCGAACGTGGTTGTGTGCGTACGTGGATGTGTGCGAACGTGGATGTCAGCATGCGTGCGTTGATGTGTGTGTGGATGTGCGTGGTTGTGTGCGTGCGTGGATGATGGGTGCATACATGGATGGATGGATGGGTGCAACAAGGGATCAAGTGTCCCCTTGTTATAGTCTCTGGGATCATAGTCATGGTGCACTGTATAACAGATCATTGTCATACAGTGCACCACAACTCTGACCCCCGAGACTGTAGGAAGAGGACACTTGATCCCTTGCTGTAGTCTCTGGATTGAGCAGAGGCGATCGAGCATCGTGGGACCTTCGTTGTGGACTACGTCGGAGGCGATCGAGCGTCGTGGGACCTTTGTTGTGGACTACGTCGGATCTTTATAATAAAGATGGAGTCCGAATTTTGTTTGTGTTTTTTTTCAAATAAAAAGATTTTTCTATGTGTGTATTTTCTGACTATTTACCAGAGATTCCTAATGGCGGGTCTAACATTGGCCCTATATTATGAATCTCGGGCTTAGTGCCAGCTGCCAATAAAAAGCTGGCATTAACCCCTTTATTACCCAGTTTGCCACCGGCACCAGGGCAACTGGAAGAGCATGGGTACAGCGCCAGAAAATGGCGCTTCAATGAATGCGCCATTTTCTGGGGCGGCTGCGGGCTGCAATTCGCAGCATGGGGGGCCCAGAACGCTTGGGCCTTTCCATGCTGAGGATTCCAGCCCCCAGCTGCCTAGTTGTACCTGGCTGGGCCAAAAATATGGCGGAGCCCTACGTCATTTTTTTTTCTAGAATTCTAGAAATAAAAAAAAAAATGGGCTTCGCTGTATTTTTGGTTGCAGCCAGGTACAACGAGGCAGCTGGGGGTTGCTGGCAGTCTGTAGCTGCCAAGTTGTACCTGGCTGGACCAAAAATATGGCGGAGCCCCATGTCATTTTTTTTTCTAGAATTAGTTCTAGAAATAAAAAAAAAAGTCCTTCGTTGTATTTTTGGTAGCCAGCCAGGTACAACTTGGCAGCTGGCTGACTGGAATCCTCAGCGTGGAGAGACCCAAATGTTGTGGGTCCCCCACGCTGCAAATTGCAACCCACAGCCACCCAAGAAAATAGCGCATTCATTAGAGGCGGCATTTTCTGGTGCTGCAACCCAACTCTTCCAGTTGCCCTTGTGCTGGTGGTACATGGGTTCTCCATACACGACATGGTGTCAGCTAACAATTTCAATGGAAAATTAGCTCCAATTGTTAGCGGAAACCTTGTTGCGTATGGAGAGCCCCTCCCTGTGTGCCTGAACATTGGAGCTCCCCCACAAGTGACCCCATTTTGGAAACTAGACCCCCTAAGGAACTTATCTAGATGCATAGTGAGCACTTTGTTTCCCCAGGTGCTTCATAAATTGATCCGTAATAAGGAATAAGTACGTTTTTATTTTCACAAAAATTTATTTTTTCATTTTTTCGGATCAATTTGTGAAGCATCTGGGGGTTCAAAGTGCTCAATATGGATCTAGATATGTTTCTTTGGGGGTCTAGTTTCCAAAATGGGGTCACTTATGGGGGAGCTCCAATGTGGAGACACACGGGGACCCTCCAAACGCGACATGGTGTCCGCTAACAATTTGAATGGAAAATGAGCTCAAATTGTCAGCGGACACCATGTTTGGAGGGTCCCTGTGTGTCTCCACATTGGAGCTCCCCCACAAAGGGAGGCTAAGGAGGACATGGAGGAGACGAGACCAGGGAGGAGAGGAGGCCACTGTACAGTGCTAACCACTGAGCCACTGTATACAGTGCTAACCACTGAGCCACCATATACAGTGCTAACCACTGAGCCACCATATACAGTGCTAACCACTGAGCCACCGTATACAGTGCTAACCACTGAGCCACCATATACAGTGCTAACCACTGAGCCACCATATACAGTGCTAACCACTGAGCCACCATATACAGTGCTAACCACTGAGCCGCTATATACAGTGCTAACCACTGAGCCACCGTATACAGTACTAACCACTGAGCCACCATATACAGTGCTAACCACTGAGCCACCATATACAGTGCTAACCACTGAGCCACCATATACAGTGCTAACCACTGAGCCACCATATACAGTGCTAACCACTGAGCCACCATATACAGTGCTAACCACTGAGCCACCATATACAGTGCTAACCACTGAGCCACCGTATACAGTGCTAACCACTGAGCCACCGTATACAGTGCTAACCACTGAGCCACTGTACAGTGCTAACCACTGAGCCACCGTATACAGTGCTCACCACTGAGCCACCATATACAGTGCTAACCACTGAACCACCATATACAGTGCTAACCACTGAGCCACTGTACAGTGCTAACCACTGAGCCACCGTATACAGTGCTCACCACTGAGCCACCATATACAGTGCTAACCACTGAACCACCGTTATACAGTGCTAACCACTGAGCCACTGTACAGTGCTAACCACTGAGCCACCATATACAGTGCTAACCACTGAGCCACCATATACAGTGCTAACCACTGAGCCACCATATACAGTGCTAACCACTGAGTCACCGTATACAGTACTAACCACTGAGCCACCATATACAGTGCTAACCACTGAGCCACCATATACAGTGCTAACCACTGAGCCACCGTATACAGTGCTAACCACTGAGCCTTCATATACAGTGCTAACCACTGAGCCACCATATACAGTGCTAACCACTGAGCCACCATATACAGTGCTAACCACTGACCCACCATATACACTGCTAACCACTGACCCACCATATACAGTGCTAACCACTGACCCACCATATACAGTGCTATCCACTGAGCCACCATATACAGTGCTAACCACTGACCCACCATATACAGTGCTAACCACTGAGCCACCATATACAGTGCTATCCACTGAGCCATCATATACAGTGCTAACCACTGAGCCACCATACAGTGCTAACCACTGAGCCACCATATACAGTGCTAACCACTGAGCCACCATATACAGTGCTAACCACTGAGCCACCATATACAGTGCTAACCACTGAGCCACCGTATACAGTGCTAACCACTGAGCCACCATATACAGTGCTAACCACTGAGCCACCATATACAGTGCCAACCACTGAGCCACCGTATACAGTGCCAACCACTGAGCCACTGTACAGCGATTACCACTGAGCCACCATATACAGTGCTAACCACTGAGCCACCATATACAGTGCTAACCACTGAGCCACCGTATACAGTGCTAACCACTGAGCCACTGTACAGTGCTAACCACTGACCCACCATATACAGTGCTAACCACTGAGCCACTGTACAGTGATTACCACTGAGCCACCATATACAGTGCTAACCACTGAGCCACCATATACAGTGCTAACCACTGAGCCACCATATACAGTGCTAACCACTGAGCCACCATACAGTGCTAACCACTGAGCCACCATATACAGTGCTAACCACTGAGCCATCATATACAGTGCTAACCACTGAGCCACCATACAGTGCTAACCACTGAGCCACCATATACAGTGCTAACCACTGAGCCATCATATACAGTGCTAACCACTGAGCCACCATATACAGTGCTAACCACTGAGCCACCATATACAGTGCTAACCACTGAGCCACTGTACAGTGATTACCACTGAGCCACCATATACTCCATATAAATCTTGCAACAACAGTGTAGTTTCTGGAGAGAGGACTGTGCTATTCAGCGGCTATTTCTACGGCACCTGTTCATTTCATCGCACTCCCGATGCAATAGCAATTTTTTTTTTGTTTCCAATCTCAATTTCTCTATTGCTAATAGCTGGCTGTCACACTGACGGCTGACATTACCAATAGAGGCTTGGTGGCAGCTGTCAAAAAAGGTGTCACCAACCCCGTTATTACCCAGACTGCCACTGCCCAGGGCAGCTGGAAGAGCGAGGTACCTGCCAGGTTTGGCATCTCTCATTGAGGCGCCACTCCTGGGGCGGCTGTTGGCTGCGGTCCTTAGCGTGGTGGGCCCAGAACGGTTGGGCCTCACCACGCTGAGGATTCCAGCCCCCAGCTGCTTGGGTTACCCTTGCTGGACATAGAAAATGCAGCATGTAGATTGTCCATTCTCTAGTTCACTTTTCAATGGAGAATGTAATAATGGAAAAGAAAGGAAATGACATCACAAGACTTTTTTTTTTCTTTTTTTTTTTTAACAAACTTCATTTCTATGTGTTTGCAGTGCACATGCAGAAAAAAACGCGTCCGTAAAAAAACGCATCAAAAAACGCATGTGTGTGAACACACATGCGTTTTTTTACGCGCGTAAAAAAACGCGCGTATTTCTTTAGAAAACTGCATGCGTAAAAATACGCGACAAAATACGCGATGTGTGAACGTAGCCTAACTGTGTTTTATTAGTTATCTTTGATGAAATCTGCACAATTTGACCTCAGTTTATTACATATACTGCATTTATGATGTTTTTTTTTCTACATTTAAGGATTACTACAGTAAATTAAGGGACAGGACTGTGGCTTACATCAATGTGGACATCTCTGTCTTTGGTGAGTTTCATTTTGAATATGTTAACTATGTGCAAGGTCTTCTTCTCTAGAGACCCCCTGGTCAGTACAGATAAGGGGACATGATCACACACAATACCCTCTATAGTGGAGAAAACAGTGCTCCCCTCTGCTAAGAGCAAAGATTTATCCATAGTGCCATCAAATCTCATTAATTATACTGTTTATTATTATACTGAACAAAGTACAAACACAACACTTTTGTTTTTCCTCCCATTTTTCAGGAGCTGAACTCAAGGAGTTGTGGTCAGCTCACGAAAAACGGGAGTAAACACAAACGTCCATAAAAAAGCCAGCACCACCAGACCATAGCCTGCAATAAAAACTGCAAATGCACATATTCCTTCAAACTGTATAATATTATAAAAAATTGAAATGTTTGGCAAAATATTGATCAATCTTTTGAGCCACCCTGCCACGCCAAGGCTATCTCATCAGGGTGGTCCTACTCTGTATATGTAGATTTTAGCTGTGCCACGCGCCTCCAACATACATGTAAAGTGGACCATAAAAAGCAACATTTACCTGGTGCATCTCAGAGACCTGCTTTCATGGTGCCAGACTGGTTCATGTGAATAAAGGCAACTCGGGTCCCTGCACATGCAGCTGATGCCACATATGCCTGAGCTTTTCAGAATTAACCCTGACCGCACCAGGCCAACACTCATGAATAAAGATAGGGCAGGCTCATGCAAATGGGTTGTGCTCAGCTCATGAAAAACAGGAGAACACACAAAAGTGTTGTGTTTATACTTTTGTGTAGTGTATAGATAATATAGAAATCTAATGTTTTATCATTAATCGCAGACTTTTTTGGCAGATGATGCAGTTTTATTACCTGATACCATGATAAATAGTTTTCATTTTTCAGCGAACGCAACGTTGAGGGTTCAGGGGACTCCTCCTGCACAAGGTGTGGTCTTTGCTGCTTCTAAACAGGTAACTGCTTTATCTAATAAGAGGAAACTAAATGTATCGAGCACTGAAAAATGGCTTGAATAAGTGCTACCCAAACACCAAAGACTCCATCACTCCATGTAAACCTCCAGTCTGAATTGTGGTGAGCTGGGATCAACCCATAACGCAACTGTTTGAGCTTCCATCAAGTATTCTGATATTTAGCTCAGTGTTTAGTGTTGTAGTACTGATTCACTGGAGCATCTCAATGAAGTAGAATATGATCAAAAATCACCCTGAAAAAGCCCTGAAACACATTGACTGATAAATCAATATTATATTCACCCTTTGATGTCTCGTGGAATATGGCAGCGCAGTGTTTAATCCTTCATCCTCTCTACCCTATATGCGCCACGCTGGGGACTGCAGCAGCCGTAATCTGCTTTTATAGTGGTTGTGACTCTCACAACCACACAAGGTGAAGCCTCTGAGGTCACATTTTATCTCAGACCGTTCATCCTCCCTGCTTAAATTTTCTGAGATTTGGATTTTCATTGGCTGTAAGCCATAATCATCAGCATTAACAGAAATAAACACTTAGTAAAATGACCCCCAAACCTCTTAACACTGTATATTGGCCCTACTTTCCCTCCAAATAGTATAATGGCCTCCTGACTCACTGACCCCATAGTGGCCACATGGTCTGCCACCATTGGTGACTTTTTTTCCATGAGCTGATAATTAGGATGAGCTGATCACTTAAAGCACGACTTGAGCGTTATTGTTGTTTTTATTTCAGCACTGGAGCGGTGCTTTAGATACAAGTCCCCTGTCCCCTGTATTATATTAACCTGCTGACATCTTCATCTTTTTCCAGCATCGCACTCATCAGTCTCCGACGGTTTGTGACCTGCTGGATCTCTCTAGTGGTGCATGGAATACGCTGTAGGTCACAAATTAATGTAACTACGAGAGCCTCATTCCAGCTTCGTTCTGGCTTTCATAAAGTTACATTGAGAGCTTGTGACATAACGTCTGTGTCATGCTAGACTAGTGGATATCCAGTGCGCGGTGCAACACAAAGATGCAATGGGATGGTTATGGGGAAAGAAGGCCATAACAGTAGGGAGTGAGGGATGGGTCACCTCCTAACAACTGTGTCTTTCTCTAAGATGCCCTAGCAGCCCTATGTGGGTCTTTCCCCCTGACTGGCCGGTGAGCAGGCTACACTGCACCACTGCAACTAGTACAACACCTGGAAGATAGACAGAATGGGGATAAAACAAAAAGGATACATAGACTTATACGCTGCAGCCTAAACACCCAGGCTAGCAGCAGGCACGACTCCAACAACAGGACTCAGCTGCAGAAACACTTGCAGCCACCGAACACCTTTTCACTCGACCAAGGTCAGCATAGAATGAACCTTCTGTAACCGGCATCATGTGCTGGATCATGTGAACAACTAGTCTGAAGCTATAAGCAAGAAAAAACTCACATTAGAGAAATTAAACACATTTAAAGCCAAAACAGCCAGAGCTCGCACAAGTCTACTATAGACTCGTGCCAGTCTGTCTTCTGAACAGTCACAAGATGGCGCCGCAGGATCTAAGCATCGCCGAAAAAGGATGAAGGCAGCAGCTGTTGAGTGTAATAAAGGGGGCAGCAGCTGATGAGTATAATAAAGGGGGCAGCGGACATCACTTCAACACTGAAAAACAGACAATCGCTGTAGTGGTGCATTAAGAAGCGATAATTCGCATACAGCAATGATTCTGTATGGTAATAACATAGAAGTGCTACACAACAGTGACAACAGTGCCCACATTGAGTAGCTAACATCCTTATACCAACCATGAACTCAGGTATATGGATCCACTAAAGAAGCCAGCTTTTTATGTATAGTTTCAGAGTAATGTTTTGCATTTTTCGTTCTTTTTTTGCCCCAGGTGAAAACACCCAAAAATGACCTCACGGTGTATGAGAACTGGAAAAATCACTCCAACCGCACCAGCACCCAACACGGCCTCATTCCCCAGTGAGTTCTGCATTTTCATGTATCTCTCATAAAGAAAATTAATTTTATCATATCGTTTATCTCGCCTGGCGCCGCTGCACTTTTTTTTTGCTGGTAGGTGAATTTCTGGATCCTTCCTAATATATTGATGGCTGACACCTCGGTCCCAACCCCTGGAGATAATATAGTGTGAAGAAAGAGAAAACTGTCCATTGTTCTTCAGGATCATCATCAATTCCTGAACCAATGAATACATATTGCATTATGTTTATTCCTGCTGGTACCTTCAGGATTAATGTTTGTAGCTTAGTTGCTATCCATGGTATTAGCTGTCTGTGGCTCTTCATGGTGCAAGCTGCTGCTGTGTGTCTCAGATGACACGGTTACCACTCCCCTAGTGTTTAAATCATCCCATTACCCTTCAGGTGGTGTCATTGAAAGAGTTTAGTCTCTACTGTGACCTTGAACTGTGTGGACGCAGAACAGTTGGCAGAAGCTTTCCTAACCTCTTTGTGGATATTATCTTGTGGGAGTTGCTGTTCCTTTCCCTGGGTGAAGGTGAGGGGGTGTTAGCCCAGCACTAGATAGGCACAGGGCGAGGTTGGCGGCCCGGGCATCTCTACCTTTTAGGGGTAATTCTGGGATCAAGGTCAGCTAGGAAACCCCAGTGTACAGGGTGAGACTACTGTAGCTTCCCTGATTCCCTCAGCCCATCTCTGCCTTCCTGTAACTACTCCACTGTGCGCTATTCTCACCCTTTAACAATGAGTACACCCCGGTCCTGTATGTTATTTGGCAATAGTTTATCCTATTTTTATAATGTCATTCACTTTCACTATATAGTGATGATGGTATTTCTTACATTTACATTGATTTTCCCTGTAGAATTGGAACCCTGGGTATCGGCAGTGACTACGCCCCATTTTTACATTACTTGGGTATAACATGTATGGACATCGCATACACCTATGACACAGTGAGTGCTCACGGAGGATGGAAGATAACTGTACAGACCAGGTTCTGATATTTAGCTCTGTGCTCTTCTGCTGAGTGAAGTATAAACTAAAAAGAGGGGGGCAGAAGGTAGGCAGCAGCTCAGAGAAGCAAATATAAGGGTTTGAAACAGATAAGAACTTGTAAATTCACAACACAATTCATATGACATAATGTTTACTAAACCAATATTGACTACTATAGTACTGCCCCCTATGTACAATAATAACTACTATAATACTGCCCCTATATACAAGAATATAACTACTATAATACTGCTCCTATGTACAAGAATATAACTACTATAATACTGCTCCTATGTACAAGAATATAACTACTATAATACTGCTCCTATGTACAAGAATATAACTACTATAATACTGCTCCTATGTACAAGAATATAACTACTATAATACTGCCCCCTATGTACAAGAATATAACTACTATAATACTGCCCCTATGTACCAGAATATAACTACTATAATACTGCCCCCTATGTACAAGAATATAACTACTATAATACTGATCCTATGTACAAGAATATAACTACTATAATACTGATCCTATGTACAAGAATATAACTACTATAATACTGCCCCTATGTACAAAAATATAACTACTATAATACTACCCCTATATACAAGAATATAACTACTATAATACTGCTCCTATGTACAAGAATGTAACTACTATAATACTGCCCCTATATACAAGAACATAACTACTATAATACTGCTCCTATGTACAAGAATATAACTACTATAATACTGCTCCTATGTACAAGAATATAACTACTATAATACTGCCCCTATGTACAAGAATATAACTACTATAATACTGCCCTCTATGTACAAGAATATAACTACTATAATACTGCCCCTATATACAAGAATATAATTACTATAATACTGCCCCTATGTACAAGAATATAACTACTATAATACTGCCCCTATGTACAAGAATATAACTACTATAATACTGCTCCTATGTACAAGAATATAACTACTATAATACTGCTCCTATGTACAAGAATATAACTACTATAATCCTGCTCCTATGTACAAGAATATAACTACTATAATACTGCTCCTATATACAAGAATATAACTACTATAATACTGCTCCTATGTACAAGAATATAACTACTATAATCCTGCTCCTATGTACAAGAATATAACTACTATAATCCTGCTCCTATGTACAAGAATATAACTACTATAATACTGCTCCTATATACAAGAATATAACTACTATAATACTGCTCTTATGTACAAGAATATAACGACTATAATACTGCCCCTATGTACAAGAATATAACTACTATAATACTGCTCTTATGTACAAGAATATAACGACTATAATACTGCCCCTATGTACAAGAATATAACTACTATAATACTGCCCCTATGTACAAGAATATAACTACTATAATACTGCTCCTATGTACAAGAATATAACTACTATAATACTGCTCCTATGTACAAGAATATAACTACTATAATACTGCTCCTATGTACAAGAATATAACTACTATAATACTGTCCCTATGTACAAGAATATAAGTACTATAATATTGCTTCTATGTACATGAATATAACTACTATAATACAGCCCCTATATACAAGAATATAACTACTATAATACTGCTCCTATATACAAGAATATAACTACTATAATACTGCCCCCTATGTACAAGAATATAACTACTATAATACTGCTCCTATGTACAAGAATATATCTACTATAATACTGCTCCTATGTACAAGAATATAACTACTATAATACTGTCCCCTATATACAAGAATATAACTACTATAATACTGGTCCTATGTACAAGAATATAACTACTATAATACTGCTCCTATGTACAAGAATATAACTACTATAATACTGCTCCTATATACAAAAATATAACTACTATAATATTGCCTTTATGTACAAGAATATAACTACTATAATACTGCTGCTAAGTACAAGTATATAACTAAATACTGTCAATTGTTGGTGACATTTTGCAGGCGGCCAAATTTTGTGTTTCTTCTTACTCTTTATAGAGGGTGACATCAGCTCGCATATATCCTGCCTACCACACAGCGTTTGACACCTTTGATTATGCGTCTAGACATATAGACCCAGGTAAAGTGTATATGGAGGCACATATAGCTGGAGTTGTGGCCTCATGCTCCTTTGGGTCAGCCCTATTTCGACTCAATGCAAAATAGAGCCTTCCTGGTACACTTGTGCAGTGCTCATGTAGTACACCAACATTTTATAATTCCCCCCTCTATTATGGGTCTAACCGTGTTCACCAATAAAATAGCATGTGTTACCCCTTGTATACAAACAGTATTAGGAGTACACAAGAAAGAGGGATACCATATTTCTCTATTGTGTATTCTGGCTAAAAGGTCATTATTCAAGCTACCCCTTTGTAGTATCTCAGAATACCTAAACTGGACAACCCCTTTATAGAAGTATAACCATTATTTACTTTTATGGCCTACCCATAGGCACGTATGTAAAAGAAAATAGGGGTACCCTTGTGATTTTGCCACCCAGAGGTGATATCCTGTTGATACCCCATAGATATCTACAATCCTCTTTAGATGTGTATGATGACATACTGCAATTGCTGTGTTATGAACATAAATCTCTCACACATATGGGTAACGGAAAAGGGGAAGGTGTAGATATACCCATCTTGTTCCTGTACAGACTAAAGGCCCCGCTACACGGTACAAGATCGTGAACGATATCGCTCACACGTCACGGGTTTAGAGTTGTACAAACGATATTGTTAGCACGTTATTGCGTGTAACACCGAGATACGACTACGATAAATTGTTGGATCGCTGATTGAGAACGATGTCGTTAACGACTACGCTTATTCACAACAGCAAACAAGTATCGTTCGCTGGGTTGTGCGAACGATAGCTGCTCGCTACATCGTTGGTGCGTCGTCCCACGATATCTACACGTGTGACATCTCACCAACGATGTCAAAAAGATGTCCTAACGACCGCGCTCCCATGAGATCGTTGGTGATATCTCAACGACATCTAAGCGTGTAACGGTACCTTAAGAGACTCTAGATGCACAACTAGCAGCACCATCTTGGATATGGCTCCCTAAAAGGCTATTTGGGGGTTCATGTGCCTCCAGGAGGACCTCAGGGGAGGCCACCATACACTGCCTACAAGAGTAGAGGATGGTGTGCAGGAACAAACAGAAATTCAGAGTGAGAAAACTAAAACAAGTTCAAATAAGGTGGAAGATTGTCAAAAAGAAGACTGAGACGAGACTTAATAGCTGTCTACAAATATCTCAAGGGCTGTCGCACTGTAGAGGGATCAGCTTTATTCACATTTGAGCAAGGAAAGACTAGAAGCAAGGAGGAAATATACATTAGATGGTATAAAAAACATTTTGACAGTGAAGGTGATCAACGAGTGGAACAGCAGAGGCAGCCACGAGAGGTGGTGAGTTCCCCTTCAATGGAAGTCTTCACACAGAGGTTGGACAGACATCTGTCTGGGATGATTTAGTGAATCCTGCTTGTAGCAGGGGGTAGGACCAGATGACCCAGGAGGTCCCTTCCAACTCTACCATTCTATGATTCTATGAGGTTGGAAGGATAACACATCGAACTGGTGCTTACTGTAAAGGTAAACACCTAAAATGAAAGGCTGGAACTCCCAGGAACAAGTCCACTTAGAGATATAGCCAGCAAGGAAGTGCAGTGAGGGGTGAACCTATGTAGCCCAACTCAGAATGTGATAGAGCCTACAATAATGGGAAAATGAGACACCCATGGGGAGGAACGAACCGAGAAAGGAAAAAAAAAAACATAGGAACCATCAGCATTTGCACAGGGAAAAAAAGGCAATAGTCCAGCAGTCAGAGGAACCTACCATAAAATCACAGATCATTGGATCAAATCACCAAACCGAGCCATGACATGCAGCCAATCATCTCCCACTGATTAGCTAAAGTAATGACTGTCACCATCTACCAGAAGAGAATACTAGGAGTTTGGAGGAGGACCTAAGCTGTGTCGTGCAAGACCACAGGGGCCAAGATAATGAGTGTTTATCTCGCTCTTTTTTTATACCTCACCTGGCGCATTATTAATATAAAATTAATAATAAATTAATGCAAAATGTATTAGTAAAAAGCCACTTTAACCATGTATGATCAGCAGGAGCCCAATTGCTCTTCCCACGTACCCATAAGAATGGATCAGTTGTGTATATGCGTGACCACATACGTGACTACGACTTCACAATTTATTTACCACGTACGTTTGTTCTTTTTTAATATCTGTAGGGTTTACCAGCCATCAGACGGTGGCACGCACGGCTGGAAATGTACTGCTGCGCTTATCAGACAGTCTGATCCTGCCCCTGGGGGCAAGAGACTATGGAGAAACATTGGATGGGTTTTATAAACAGGCGGAAACTTTCCAGACCAATCTCAGCAAATATAACATCTCTCTAGGTAACAGTATAAATATAATAATTAAGACTGTCTGTTGCAGTACTAATGTGTCTGCATCGCTGATCTCCGCTTTACCCTCTGAGGCAGGACCTATATAGTCCATAAGGGACACATGGTCGACCTGCGACAAATTTTTAGAACTTCACATATCTGTGGTGTGACAAAGCGGTTTGATACAAGCCCGGATCGGCTCCAGGTTTATGACAGGTCCTTGGGTGAACTTACCATCAGCAGCCAAAACCAAAAACCAACACTGCACTTGCAGGATGCACTCAGACCCCATTATGTAGAGGAAGCCCAGGTGCAGGCAGATAAAATCACATCTTCCTACAAAGACATGTGGGAGGTGACTTGCCATGCACATATTGGGCTTGCATATGACACCATTCACACTGATACATATGATGCAGAGTGTTTGATAGCCACCCACCGGTCCTCCCACCTGACCAAATGGACCACCCAGTACGATTTCGATTTCCCTTGGAGGGGTGTGGGGTCTTTATGTCCCGAGACCCAACCTTCGGCGCAGTAAAGAGAAGGCCATCATACTAGGGCTAGGGGACCCGGAAAGTCACCCACTGAAAGCCCATGACCGCTGGATCGTAGCTAGCGTGCGGACAAGACCGTAAGGGCCCAAAAGAGACAAGAAAGTGGGTGACGCAGATGAACCATCCCAGCCACTTAGACCGCTATTGAACTGTTGTAAACTTTACCATCTGTCGATAAAAGAGGGTAAACCCGGTTACAGCTCTTTGCTGTCTGTGACTGTATTTCTTGCGCCTGAGAGGATGTAGACTGAGTTGGAGATCCGGCAGCAGGAGACTGCCTGTGACTGTGAACACTGCACCCCTGTTTATCTATAGACTTCATGGTTGCACTGGGGACAAGCCCTACCCGTGAAGGGTTTAACATCCTCGCTGATACTCCCATCATCTCTAGAGGTCCTCACTATACAGCAGGAGCCCGCACACAGCCCCCAGTATACAGCAGGAGCCCGCACACATCCCCCAGTATAAAGGAGGAGCCTGCACACAGCCCCAAGTACACAGCAGGAGTCTGCGCACAGCCTCCAGTATACAGCAGGAGCTTGCACACAGACTGCAGTAAATAGCAGGAGCCCACACAGCCCCAAGTATACAACAAGAGCCCACACAGCCCCCAGTATACAGCAGGAAGACACACACAGAGCCCAGTATTCAACAGAAGGCCACACATAGCCACCAGTATACAGCATGAGGCTGCACACAGCCCCCAGTATACAGCAAAAGGCTGCACACAGACCCCAGTATAAAGCAGGAGCCCACACAGCCCCAAGTATACAGCAAGAGCCCACACAGCCCCCAGTATACAGCAGAAAGACACACACAGAGCCCAGTATTCAACAGAAGGCCACACATAGCCACCAGTATACAGCATGACGCTGCACACAGACCCCAGTATTCAGCAGGAGGCCACACACAACCCCCATCATACAGCATGAGGCTACACACAGCCACAGTGTACAGCAGGAGACCACACAAAGCCTCCAGTATACAGTAGGAGGTTGCACACAGCCCCACACTATACAGCAAGAAGCCACACACAGCTCCCAGTATACAGTAGGAGGTCACACAGAGCTTCCATTATACACCAGGAGGCCACACAAAGCACCCATTATACAGCAGGAGGCTGCACACAGCCCCCAGTATACAGCAGGAGGCTATACACAGACCCTAGTATACAGCAGGAGGCCATACACAAACCCCAGTTTACAACAGGAGGCCACACATGTATTTCACCAGAAGCTCACACATAGACCCTGTATTATATCAGCAGCTCACAAATAACCCCTGTATTAACCAGGAGCCCACACATAGCCCTGTATTACACTTACAGCCTGTGTATCTCAGTAGAGAGAAGCGAAACTTTGTTAACCCATCCTGTTTTGTTATAGCTAAGAACAGTTAGTTAGCTACAGCTAGTAGACTATTAAAATAATTATCCCTGAGATGGTGAAATGGAAAAAAACAAAATGTCAAAATCCTATTTTTTTTGTCAGATCAATATCCCCACCCCCTCAAAAAAATGGATTAAAAAGGGTAGAAAATGCCATGTAGACCCCGGAATGCTATATATACCTACAGCTACACAAAACAAGCCCTGAAAACTATCAACTGGAAAATAAAAATGTCATGGCTCTCCTATTTCTGTAAGTTTTTTTTTTTTTTTTTAAATCAGGAAAAATAAAACAACAACAAAATAAAACGTTTTAGTAACCAGTACGGCAAATTTACCACATAACCACATAATATTTACCATAAAATGAACGTCATAAAACTTAGCCAAAAACAGTTTCAGAATCCCTGTTTTTTCTTTATTTTGCTTTTAGTTTTTTACAACCTCACCCCAAAAATGACTATATATCAATAATAGCAATGAAACTGGCAGCCATTACATGTATCACATGACTCATAGCTGTCATGAGTGTGTCACAGCCTGATGAGATCTCGGGCGAATCTGGAATCAGAAGGTTACAGCGGTTAGGTGATTGCAGATCCTGTTTAGAGACGTTTATCTTGAGTAGCAGCTTATTTAATTCCATTACGATCTGAAGGGGTTAGGGTTCCTTTTCTATCCTGCTGTGATTAACATGTAGTTGTAATCTCAGCTGCGGCCACTCCCTTCCGCAATATACCGTAGATCCACTTTTTACTCAATCCTATGCCAGATCTAGTTCATTCTATGCTGACCTGTGTAGGAGTTGTTTCTGGAGAAAGCCGTGGTGATCTTTCAAGTACATGCAGAGGAGTCCCTCCCTGGAGAAGGATTGGAGGTTTTTTTGTATGTATTCCCCTTGTTTGTCCCTCCATATATTGCAGTAAGACTAGTGTCTTGCTGGCCTATTCACTAGACAGGGCTAGGCCTGGGTCTGCCAGGGCCTAGGAATGGGATCGCGCACGAGAGAAAGGAAACGTCTAGGGACGTTCGTGATCTCAGGGATTGCCAACAGGTGAGTTCAGATGGTGGCCCCTCTTTTTTTTCTCTCCCTAAATCTTCCTTGGTATACCCCTCCTCCGGCGTGATACTACCTGAAGTCAGCACACAGGCTGAATCCTGAAGGCTTCAAAATGGCTATCTATATTGACGAGGTTTCTAAATGGCTGTATGTGTTTTACAGAGCCATTAAAATGGGCAATTAATCGATACAAGGCAGCAGCTGAGTCTTTGGAAGAAGTAATTAAGAAACTACCAGACACGGAGACGTAAGTGTTATAATACTCTACTTATCTGAAGGCTATGATTCCACGAATCACAAGAACAGCACTATAGAGACAATTTGGCCGTGTATGGTACTGTAGCTCAGTCACATCTGTATGAATTGGCTGCGGTACCGGGTACAGATGAGCTGCTGAGCCCATGGGGAACCTGCCTGCTGTTCTTTGGGGACTCCTGGGGGGTCAGACATCCATAATCAAACACTGATATCCTAGCCATGCACTTAGGCTGCCTTCAGACTTGCAGATGCATCTGCAGCATTTTGCAGATGCATCTGCAAGCATCTGCATGCAGACCGCGGCCCTATGTTTATAATGGAGCGCACGGCGGTCTGCAGATGCTTTCAGACCGCCGTGCGCTCTCATTGCCCGCCATTAGTGATCTGTGCGCATGCGGATGCCTGCGCACAAATCACACACTCTCGCCCGCACCACGGACGCGAGATGTTGCGTCCGTGGTGCGGGCGAGAGTGTGTGATTTGTGCGCAGGCATCCGCGTGCGCACAGATCACTAATGGCGGGCAATGAGAGCGCACGGCGGTCTGAAAGCATCTGCAGACCGCCGTGCGCTCCATTATAAACATAGGGGCCGCGGTCTGCATGCAGATGCTTGCAGATGCATCTGCAAAACGCTGCAGATGCATCTGCAAGTCTGAAGGCAGCCTAAAAGGTTGAATTTTGGACTGCAACGTTGATCCTTTAGAACTGTCACTAGTGTTATCAATTCTCGCTCATCACTAGTTGTAACCTGTACATTTTCCTATGTTTAATCCAGCTCATTGCTTCCTCTCTGTATTTTCCAGACCACTGAAGATACGGATGATTAACGACCAACTTATGCTCTTGGATAGATCATTCACAAACAATTTTGCTTTTCCAGATAGACTGTACTTCAGGTATAAATGAATTTAAAGGGATTAAGGTATAAGAACAAACTAATGTTAAATTGCCTTCCGCTCTGATGAACTCCAGTGCTCTCTGTGCATGGACTGGCCAAGGCTCTCCCAACCAACTTCATATATTTCTATAAGGCTGTCACACCCAACACAAGAGACCGGTGGCCAGTCTATGCACAGACCACAATGCAACAGACAGACCATGGGTGTTCTGACCTGAGCGTGACAGACAGCCTTATAAAAATATATGAGGCTGTCATGCTCTTGTCGGAAGAGCCTCAGTGAGTTTGTACATTCTGGTATATTGCACGGATGTCTGATAGGACCCTTAAGGTGGGGTCACACGCGGCGATCTCGCCCGCGACATCGCCGCAAAGTGACGTCACAGCGATGTCGCGGGCGATATTGCAAGTGCGTCGCGCTGTGTGACAGCGCGACGCAACTGCAAATTATCGCTGGTCGCAGGTTGACAGGTTTATGAAAATGTTCATAAACCTGTCAACCTGTGACCAGCGATTAGGCTGGATCGCGCCGTCTGACTGTTGGCGGCGCGATCCAGCCTATATCGCAGCGTTACTGAGCCATCGCTCGCTGGGCTTAGCCCAGCCCAGCGAGCGATGGCTCCGCCCACATCGCTGCCGCGTCACCGGCAACGTCGTGCCGTGTGACAGCTGGCCTGCGATGTCGGAAGCGAGCGGGCACCTGCACATCGCTTCCGACATCGCAGGCCAGATCGCCGCGTGTGACCCCACCTTTTGTCCTGCAGCGATCACAAGCAGCACTAGCCTTAATTTAAGGTCAGTAACTGGTTGCTGCGTTCACGTGGCTGTGCTGATTGTGATCGCTGCAGAATAAGAAACATTGTGTGTCCTCCAGGTCCTGGCCCCTGCCTTGCTCGGGATCACTAGAGATGAGCGAATTTCCCAAAATTTATTTCAGACAGATTTGATTTCCTAGTTTTTAAGATCAAAGGTAGACTTTAAGTTCATCTAGGTCAACCTGTAGCAAAACAAGAAGACCGATTAGGTCTCCTCTGAATCCACAACATCATAAACGAAGGAGTCCAAGAATAAAAGCCATTAAACTGACCTTTCCTAGGCCTGTCCTGGTCCAGGAGCTCCCCGCACAGTGCTCTGCTAATTTTGGATCGCTCTTCTGACTGCTCTTCGCTCTTGGGCATCGGCCTGGATCTTTCAGCACTGAGTTGATCTCACTTTGCTTGGGGTGACTTATATATTTGATATCCATCAAACCCCATGTGATCATGTGAGGCGTACTCATCGCCTGAAGATTTAGAATGGAGACTGATCCGAAGAGTGGAGGCCGATCCAAAGGGGGTAGAGGACCAACAGAGGGGCTGCGTCAGAGAAGGGGCTGATTTTAGGGCAGGTGAGTATATGTTATTTTTTTTAACCCCATCCCCTGCCATATAAGAATACAGCAAAATAACAAATTCAAAATTTCCAGGAAATTCATATACAATTCGCTCTTCTCTAGTGACAACCTCTCCATTCACTTCTGTGTGAGTAGTACTGGACCATTGCTTCCAGGGAATGGAATATGTCTATTACTGCTCAATTTAGAAAGAGGGACATAGGGCCATCTTTTCTGGAACTGTTGAGGGTCCTAGTGCCCGGAGCCCCATGGGATATACGTTCTGTGGATAGATGACAAATGTTGTTGATTCCTTTTGTCCATGTGTCTCTCACTTTCTCTAAATAGTTATGGACTTTCCTTTCTTTTCTTTCCTGTGTAGCCATGTTCTCTGGGCCACCCGTAGTTCCACCGTGGCAACCTTCCCCGGTCTGGCAGATGCCTATCAGACGGCCCTTGAACACGACCTCAGGCAGAACTGGGATCTTGTCCATCACCAGCTCACCATCGCCATCCAAGCTGTGGACAATGCGGCATCAACATTAGAGACAGTCACCAAAATATGAGATAAGCTAAAATACTGTACAACCGGAGACCCCTCTCAGAATTCTGGTCTTCTCCATACAATAACGTCCCACGCAGCTCTTATTTTAACATACATTTATTAAACTCTAAGTCAAGAGAGACCCCAGAGCATAATAAGGCCTCAATCAGACGTCAGTGATTTATCCCCTGTGCACCAACCGGATCAAATTTTGATCAGCATGTCATATAATCATAGAATAGGGGAGTGGGAAGGGATCTCCTGGATCATCTGGCCCAGCCCCTGCTCAAAGCAGGTTTCATTAAATCATCCCAGACTGATGTCTGTCCACCCTCTGTGTGAAGACTTCCATTGAAGGAGAACTCGCCACCTCTCATAGCTGCCTGTTCCACTCGTTGATTACCTTCACTGTCAAAAAGTATTTTTTTAATCTGTCTCCCCACTATTCAGTTTCACCCCTTGCTGTCTTCAGCCAATATTCAGTCCTTGTAAAAATGAGAATACAACTGATCCCTATACAGTGTAACAGCCCTTGAATAAAGCTGATCCCTCTACAGTGTGACAGCCCTTAAATAAAGCTGATCCTTCTACAGTGTGATAGCCCTTGGGATATTTGTTGACATCAATTAAGTCTCATATCAGTCTTCTGTTCTGCAAGCGGAACATTCCCAAATTCTGTTACCTTTCTTTATAAGACATGGGTTGCAGACTGGTCACCATTCTGGTCGCTCTTCTCTGAACTTGCTCCAGTTTGTTGATGTCTTTTTTTATAATGTGGAGCGCAGAACTGGACACAGTATCCAGATGAGGTCTGACCAAAGAGAAGGAGAGGGGGATAATGACTTCACGTGATCTAGACTGTATGCTTCTGCTAATACATCCCAGAATGGTGTTTGCCTTTTGTGCTGCTGCATCACACTGTTGACTCATGTTCAGCCTGTGATCTATTATTATACACAAGTCTATGTCACACTCGCTGTTGCTTAGACCTGTTCAGTTTTTTCCTATAACAGTTTCATAAATTTTCGTTTGAGGGGAGTATGAAAAGTTTTCTCAAACGTCTAATACACAAACATGAAGATCGTAAAGCACACAGATAGCAACCTAGTGCTGTTTGATTTTTTCATGAATCCTCAGACTTGCATTGGCGAGTTTGATCCATGAATCAGATCAAAATCAGACACATATCAATGTTTTTGTGTCAACCACTCATTCCTCAAATATACCCGAATATGTGACAGCCCCAGATACAATAGAAGAAACATGTTGAAAATCTGACGTGTAAATGTTCCTTAAAGGGAACCAACTACCATGATTTAACCACCTGTAAATCAGTGCAGCAGGTGATTGACGTGTGCAGCATGACATCATTATTTGGGTTTTTATCTTTCATTCCTTCCCTGTGGGCTTAGTCTTTCTGCTGTAAGCCAAACCCCCTTCTTCATCCTTCTCATTTAGACTCATCTGGGGCGGGGTAGGCTTACAGCAGACTGACATGCTCACAGGGGAGGAATAAAAAACCAAAACAAAAGAAATAGTGCTGTCATGCTGCACACGTCAATCACCTGCTGCACTGATTTACAGGTGGTTAAATCCTGGTGGTTGGTTCCCTTTACATTAAATTCCAATTCAAGTTTGGATTCAATTTGCATCAAATTTATTAGATGAGAATTGAATTTCTTGCCAAAATTCGAGTTAACTGTTGAACTTGAAGCTCGGCTGATTGGTAATGGTAATAATTGTATAGATAGTCAAAGTCCATTCAATGTATCTTTTTTTATTTTTGGGTAAATATATTTTAATTGGGTTTTATAACATCAAAGACAAACAGTGTCACAAGACATAGAAACAAGCAAACATAGGAATAGAGCCGAGAAGACTGGATAACATTAGTTAACAAGTAAAGGAATGCCTTCTCCATACTCTTGTATTGCAACACCTAGCTAATTGAGCCAATACAACAAGATATGGGTGTGAATCATTGTAGTGAGACCCTTCAATGTATCTTAAAAGAATTTTCTGTGGTTGCTCAAAAATGAAAAAAAAAAGCCTCCATAATTGTGGATGTCTCTGATGTGTTTTTACTTCGTTCTCTTAGGCCGGCTTCACACTATGGCGGGGATCCGATCCGTGGCTACCCGCTTGAGGCAGACAGCCGCGGACCGGATCAGCACACAGAAATGGAGGGCTAATTTGCCCTCGCGTCCGGTGTGCAGCCGGCGCAGCTGCCGCCGCTGATAACTCGGGTTTCTAATCTGTCAGAGGGGACAGCTCCATGGTGCTGAAGCTCAGCGCCGGCCCCTCCTTACAGTTCAGCACCGCAGCTAGCTCCCCGCGAGCCGCGGCCCTGACCTATCAGTGGCGGCAGCTGTGTGCGGCTGCGCACCAGACCGAAGGGCAAATTAGCCCTCCATTTCTGTGTGCTGATCCGGTCCGCGGCTGTCTGCCTCAAGTGGACATCCACGGATAGGATCCCAGCTGTAGTGGGAAGCCAGCCTTAGATGTTAGTGAATATTTCTGTGTATTTTGCATGACTGTTTTTAGCCACTAGATGACGCACCAACATACGGTATACCGTATTTAGATTGTGCTTCCCTTTATCCACATGTTGTTTCCTAACTCTTTTCTTCCTGTCTAGATATGACCGGCTGCAAAAAAAAAAAACAAGCCGTCTTTTAGTCTTGAATGACTCAATTCACTTTACTATATAACGTTCTGAAACTCTCATTAAAAAAAAATTCAAGTGGGGAAAAATGGTGAAATTCCACCAATGTTTTTTAGTTTTTGTTTTATGGTGTTCATTCTGCTATAAAAAAAAATAACCTGGAAAAATGATTATTCAGGTCAGTACAATTACAGCAATACCAAACATTAGATTTATTGCTTAAAAAAAACTTACATTTTTGTAAAAATAAAAAACATTTGATTTTGTGTCACCATTTACTGAGCCTCATAGCAATTATGTAAGTTTTTCGTCAGCAGAAATGTGTAAAGGCTTTTCTGTTGCATGTTGCTCTGTAGCTTTTAGGCTGCTTTCACATCAGCGGTAATCGCTGATCGCGGCAGTTGTGGTGAAAAAAACGCAACTGCCGCGATTACCGCATAACGGCCGCACTTGCGTTTCACCTGTGGCAAGCCCCATGCAATGTCTCTGGGGCTAGTGGCAAGGTTTCGGCACTTGCGGCAGATGCGGCCACGAGAAAACCACATCTGACCGTGTTTTTTTTCCGAAACCGCCACTGTACCGCACCTGCCGCAAGCCCCATAGACATTGCATGGGGCTTGCTACAGGTGAAAATGTCAATTTTTTTATAGTTCCTTAAATGACGGTAGGCCTCGGCCACATACATAGCAACACATTTCCACCCTTGTCAGCAGATTCCAAGAAAACATCCTAAAGCCTTCTCAAGCCCTTTAGACTACCTATTACTTATTCTAACTCCTGGTACCCCAACCTGTAACTCAAGGGCTCACAATGTATTGTTTACAGCTGTATGCCAGCTTGTTCCATTAGCTCCTGGTATGAAGAGCATGTCTACAGATCGTGATTTATGTGACTAACCCTGCACAGAAGAGCAGATCTGGATACCTGTATACTGGTCTTGAGTGTTAAGAGACAATGTAAGTCTAGTAAGCTGGAGCTAAGACTATACTATCAATCATATAAGGTTCTTGAAGCTGAGTGTGACAGTGTGGTGTGAGCACTTGATGTGAGAATACTGAATGGGGTATTGTGGGAACCCATGGATCTTGGCATACCGCCTCGGTGTGATTTCTTTGGAAAAGCAATGACCATCATTATACCAGAAATGGGGACTCTGGGTGTCACTACTGAGAGATGGGCTGGAGGCGGATGTGGCTCACAACCCTCTTTCACAGCTTAATGTGGCTTGTGACCCTCTCTCAGAGCTGAATGCGGGCTGTCGAGGTCAGAGAGGTTGGAGACCTCTGTAGATCCAGATGCTATCTGAGCCAATTATTTAGAGACCGGTTTCCCACAAAGGTCAGTGTTAGGACATGTGGATCAAGGAGGAAATTTTTTTTTAGATTTGGTAACATTTGGGAATCTTACCTCCGTTGTCCTCAGAGTGTTCGTCTACCAATTCCTCCAAAATCTGCAGGGCTTCTTGTTCGGTATCTGATGGAATTTGTCACTTGATTTCTTCATTATGGAACAATTTTTAAAAATATAAGATCAGGGAAAGGTGTTTGGAACCACTGACAGCTAAGAAAGATCTAATCGGATACAAGGAGATAAGGACGGAACCTTAGAAAAGGACAGACATATCTGTTATGGCCACTTTACACGCGGCAACAGGTAGATAGAAAACGGCAGGTGTCGGAGACAATTGTACCTTTTACCTTCAAAACACCTTGAAGTGGCTGCGTGTAATTCAGGTATCTGCAAGGTGTTTTGAAGGTAAAAGGTACAATTGTCTCCGACACCTGCCGTTTTCTATCTACCTGTTGCCGCGTGTAAAGTGGCCATTAGGGATAACCTATGATTAGATAGATGACTTACCTTATCAGATGATACTGTGGAAGATACAGATGAAGACTCCTTGTGACTATTAGAAGCTGCTGCTCTCCGCTAGCAGTATCCACATTTCTGATGAAGGTCAACCAGGTCATCTGCAATATCCTTTCTTTGTCATGTATTTCTTTTTCCCAGTCATCAAATTGTTTATCCCTTTGTTGTTTGATGGTGACTAAATTCTCACTGGTGTATTAATCTAATATATAAAGCTGAATGTGTGTGTGTATGTATGTGTGTATGTATATCCGGGATTGGCATCTACACCGTCGCAACTACAGCCACAAAATTTTGCACAGTCACACGTCTGGACCCCGAGAGCGTCATAGGCTATGTTGTGAGGCAAAATTTTAACCCCGCGCGTTCCAGTTCACCAAACAATTTTGCCCCTATCTACATAATGGGGAAAAAGTGAATGGAAAAGTGTTGGAGGAAAATCGACAGCTGTCAGCTATAGCCACAAAATTTTGCACAGTCACACGTCTGGACCCCGAGAGCGTCATAGGCTATGTTGTGAGGTGAAATTTTAACCCTGAGCGTTCCAGTTCACCAAACAATTTTGGCCCTATCTACATAATGGATAGTGGAAAGGCTGATGTCAGTCACATGACCTCTATGTGAGAGGATATAGAAACTGTGGAATATCTGTGGTGTTGAAATATATGTTGTGAAATGCTTCTATTAGCTTAGTTTTTGCCTTTTAATAATTACATTTCTATCGATTTGTTTTGTGGTTTTTGTGTGCTGAATACATTTTTGTTAACACATTCTATTTTGTTAACAGCAGTTATTAACCCGGGCGAAGCCGGGTAGTACAGCTAGTTCTTTAATATAATACATTTATCATCAATATATTTTTATACTGTTTCTAATGTGTTTTTCTTTAGACTTATTAGAAGTGCAGTCAATTTCATAGGGCTGTTGGTACAGAACTCTTCCTATTGAGTGATGAAGGCTTCATCCTCTATGGGAAAGGAGCATAAGACCTGAATCCTGTACCCCTGGGAATAAGAGGTTTTGGTAAGAATGCCCTACTCCACCATAGTTTGGTTTGTCTGTGTAGTGAGAATTTGATGGAATATTGAAGTTCAGCCACATATCTCTGACCACTCAACACCAAATGAGTGATTTATTTAGTTGATCAATCTGGGATGATTCCCCAGATTTATAATCCATTTTGTCAATGGCTGCACACTGAAAATGCAGTGAAAAATAAATATACAAAATAGGAACACAAGGGAAGCTGCTCAAAATGAATTGTAACACACATCAATGAATGCATCAAAGTCATGCATGTATTGTTAATAGGCTATGAATACCTGAACAACAGTGGAAACCTACAAAGAATTGTATGGAGGTAAATTGATAATACAAAAATATCTTTATTAGTGGTAAACATATAAAAGATTTAAAACAGGAGTGAAACATAAGGGAAGCGGCAGACAGTGGGAGCTGACGAGGAAATTACAGTATATTATTATTATTTATTTATATAGCGCCATTATATTCCATGGCGCTTTACATGCTAAAAGGGGCAGACTAGGACAAGTACAATAAATGTGGGCAATTTGGTCGTACAGATACAAGAGGGGAGAAATCCTCTCCGCGAGGGCTCATAATCTACGAGGGTAAGGTGGGGATACAGTAGGAGGGGGAGGTGCCGGTAGTAAGGTGGTGCAGTGGACCTGGTCTCATAGGAGATTTCAAGCGTGGCGGAAGAGGTGGGTCTTTAGGCTTCTTTTGAAGGTTCCCAGGGTAGGAGGAGAATGTCTGATGTGTTGGGGCAGTGAGTTCCAGAGTCTGGGGGATGCCCGGGAGAAATCTTGTATGCGGTTGTGCGAAGAAGAGATGAGGGGGGAGTAGAGGAGGAGTTCTTGGGAGGATCACAGGTTGTGTGAGGGGAGGTATCGGGATACCATGGTGGAAATGTATGGAGGGGACAGGTTGTGAATGGCTTTGTATGTCATGGTTAATGTTTTAAACCGGGATCTCTGGGAAGCAGGGAGCCAATGAAGGGCTTGGCAGAGGGGGGAGACAGGGGAGTAGCGGGAGGACAGATGGATTAGATGGGCAGCGGAGTTTAGGATAGATTGGAGAGGTGCAAGGGAGGTAGCAGGGAGGCCGGAGAGCAGGAGGTTGCAATATTCCAGGCGGGAGATGATGAGAGCCTGAAAAAGTGTTTTAGCAGTGTCGTGGTCAAGAAAAGTGCGGATCCGGGAGACGTTTTTGAGCTGGAGATGGCAGGAGGTGGCGAGGGACTGGATGTGGGGCCTGAAGGAGAGGGAAGAGTCCGAAGTACTTGGCGTGGGGGACTGGGGACTGGGGAGAGAGAGTAGTCATTGACAACGATGGATACGTCAGGTAGGTCGGATAGTGAGGGGGAGCGGCTTGGGGGGGAAGATGATGAACTTGGTTTTCTCCGTGTTCAGCTTAAGAAAGCGAGCGGAGAAGGAGGATGAGATGGCGTATATGCATCTATGTAAAGGTTAGATGAGAGTAATGTTAGTGGAGTTTTTTAGTTCTCTTACCAATTAAAGAGTGGAAGACATCTGAATTTGAAGAACAAATCTTTATCTTGCTAGCAAGAGAACACACAGCAGGTCACCAAAATGTCTGCAAAATGCTTGAGTCAATAAAATTTTGCTCAGGTTTATATAGACAAAAAGAGTCAGATTTTAGGAGGATGTTCTGAAATACAGTAACTGTTTATGCTTAATTAGCAGAACATCCTAACTACAAGTTTTCACTTCTTTTTCTAGGAATTTCACATTTTTGCTAACCTCAAAGATAATATCTGTTATATCAGCTAAGAACATGTGATCAGATTCACTCAAATAAGGAGAAGATTGAGGTAAAAAGTCTCCATCTTCTCTATTCAATCAATCCGCAGAAATCCGACATCATCCGGGTACAGTCCGATGGTTTCCACAGTCTCATTGACTTGTATGGCTGAGTGTGATCTGAATATTGGATCAAACTTGAGCATTCAATGATTTTTTTCTTCTGTCTGAGAAAAATATCAGGGATGTACAAGGCCCCATAGAAACTGATGTTTTGTTGGATCACACTCTGACCAAAAATACGCTCATCTGCAACTGCTGAGATGCTCGAGTCTTGAGCTCTGTGGCCAGTTTTTGCTTTACAGTCTATGTTTGGTACAATGTACACACATGTTCCAAAAGATGTATAGATCACAGGGGGAACACCGTGCACATCCTGGATCGAGTGACTGACCTGGAGGTAACACTATTTAATAGGAACAGTCTCTTCCACACACAGCATTGCTTTAGTGGAGCTATCATTGCACACATTGGATGTCTCACTAAAGGCCCCGTTACACGGCACGATATCCTTAACGATATCGCTCAAACGTCACGGGTTTGGAGTCATTCAAACGACATCGTTAGTACGTCGTTGCGTGTGACAACAAGATTCGATTATGATAAATCATTGGATTGTTGATTGCAGATTTGAGAACATGTTCTCAAATCAGACGATCCACGATCAGCGACCTGCTTTATCATTGTGTGTGACACCACGATAACGATGTTGTTCACAACTTCGCCCATTCACACCAGTGAACAAGTATCGTTTGCTGGGTTGTGCAAACGGTACCTGCTCGCTGGATCGTTGGTGAGACGTGCATGATATCTAGGCGTGTGACATCTCAGCAATGATGTCAAAACGATGTCCTATCGACCACACGCCCCCGAGATCATTAGTGATATTGTTTCAACGTCGTGCCATGTAACGGTAACTTTAGGACAGGGAATTGGGTAACTGGATGATGTAATGGGCAAAGGGATTCGGGGAGAGCTTAACTGACTCTTATACTAGGGGTCCCTGCCTTGCTCTGCTCTCGGAGGTACCTCTGAAGGTGAGGAGGTCTGCGTTTCCACCCCATTTCCTGAGCTCCTGAATAGTCCTAGGGTGAGGGCCCCTACCTCCACCCACGGATCCGGAATCACAGCTACTCCCAAGGCACAGACTTCAGCCCAGCAGCAAGCATCTGCACAGCACAATGACCAAGAGTAAACTAACTCTATCAACGGCGAATGACAGAGGAGGGGAAAGCTATTTAAAGCCAGAGGGAGAGGATTCCACGCGAGTCACACCGAAGTCTCACATCAACCCCTCAACCAGCAGCTCTGGAGTATAATACAAGAGGTAAGTCAGGACCAAGACCTTCACAACCATACCTCATGCAGCTCATGAAGAAATGCAAGCACAACACACACATCAGCATTCAGTAAGGTCAGTGCAATCTAAGCGCGTGGCAATGTGGCACAATGTAGAGTATACAGTTGCTCTCACACAGTATCAGTCTAATGTTATAAATGCAGAGAAAGCAGATCTTGGAGATGTAAATGCTTCATTATTTTTCCCATTGCAGACCTCAGTTTTCCTCACTATCCAGACCACAGTTAACTCCACTGTTTCAGACCACAGAAGAACTTGTTACCAAACATCAAAGCCACGTCAGGCTCTTTGATGCTCTCTTTCACTTAGACTTTACAGATGCAGAAAAAGCAACCTGACTGGGACATCTTAGGGCTGGCAGTGCTGCTGTGCACTCTCTACTTCTTTATTTTATACTCCAGACTCGAACAGTCTAGAACGGAGCATGCACATAACAGCAATACTGTACTCTGGTATGCTCTACTACCCTGCACACTAACTACACATAATGTTTTTTCAAATCTCCATCATCCATGAATTCCCTTTAATAAAAAAGCAGTATATAAATCAAACTGGGCAGTTTGTCAAGTCTACTATATGTCCACACCTTTTCCTATGAATGATATTGAAAATGTGAGAACCGCAGTAACTTGGCCACGAAGAGGAGAACCCATAATGTTATAGAGTAGAGGGCAAGTGCTGAGGAGCAGAGGGCAGAAAAGTCACCAACGTCCTGCTGACCTCATAACTGCAGGGTCCAGACCTCCTATGTAACATCAGTACAAACACTGCGCCCGCCGGGAGCTTCATGGCTGAGCACCTGCAGCCGTACATCACAAAGCACAATGCCAATGTGGCACCCCTGTGGGGGATTGCCACAGGTTACACTGGTGCAAGGAAGGATTGACACCTTGGTTTGTTCAGCACACAACACCTTCCACTCCAGACCTGAAGGGGGAGCTCTACTGGCTGCATTAAGTCAGTTCCCCTTTAATGAGATCCAGGCTGAGAGGAGGAGACAGTTGGTCCTAGGAGACAGTTGCTAGGGAGTTAGTTCTTGTGAGGAGAGGAAGAAAGGTGGAGGCTGAGCTGCTGGTCTCTGGAAAAGACAGATGCCAGGACCAGAAGGGACCATTTTGTCAGCTGTTCACACCCCAGGGAAGGGGCCGGAGGCAAGGAGAAGAGGTAGGGAATAAGAAGAGAGACTAAAAGATATTCCCCTTGAGGACAACCGGACACTGGAGTCCGATGCTGTGGGCTTACAGAGCCACAGTAAAAGCCCAGCAATTTCAGGAGAAGTTTAGCCCTGAAGGAAGAGAATAGAGACATTAAAAACCAACCAAACAGAGGACCAGGGGCCACAGGATAAACCGGGTTCCCGCAGAAGGGCCTGATTGTTAGTTTTAGACAATAGAGAATTGGAGAGTTCAAACTCAGGAAAGACTCATCCCTCAAGGCAGAGAATAGAAATAAAGAAGGCCTCATATCCTTCCAAGGAGCTGATCCTAAATTGCACCAGGGACCTGGTTATTACTCAGAACTGTATCTGTTTTGTGACTACCAGTAAAAGGTACCGGAACAACTATCCCTGTGTGTATGTGTGACTGTTCATCGGCTATAACCCACCATCTTCCTCCTTCACTGCTCTCCCTCATCATCTTCCTTTATTGCTGCCCTGAGGTAAAGCTCCACCTGTGGGGAGCTGTACCACACTTTGCTGCCCCTACCATCACCTCAGTGGCCGGCTGGCAGCGCTGGTACCAAATTACCGGACACTACAGGTGGCGTCACGTTCCCCTGTAAATAATTCCCTCACTCCCCCCTTCAAATGATCCCCAGGGCACGGCACCGGGATACCGTCCACCTGTGACTCCCTACTCGGCAGACCCGGTGACCGAGTACCCCTGACAGCCCTGGCCACATCACCTCAAGTATCTGGTCAATGGTCTCCTCTAGGATCTGGTCACAGGTCTTCTCTGGATCCTGGTTACGGTCTTCTCCGAGATCTAGTCACGACTCTTTGATTGCACGCTCACTCCGCTGCTCATATGATCGTCCTGCTTCAGCTTCAGGTGCCAGCTGCTCCCCTTGTCTGCTTTCCCTGGCTTTTACAGTCATACGCACAACAGCTGTCACCTGACCTGGTGTATCTTCTAATCTTTCCCCTATGTGATGGTTACTTTGCTCTTCAGTTCCTACTATTGTCATTCTCTCTGCTATTTCCATGTTTGGTCAGCAGATGGTGATGTTTCCACGCAGACACTCAAGTTAAGCACTACTGTGTGTTCCTTCACTTACTTCACTACACACTTGTAAGAAGACTTGGATGAATATTTTTGGGGCACAGTTTATGGATAATCCCCTCGTACACATCGCTGTGTACATGTCAGGAGATATAGGATTACTCTACTGTATAATATATAACCCATAAATGTCAGTGGATCAGCTTCTTCGCTGCAGACTCTGGAACTTATTCAGTGACGTGAATGCACTAATTGAAAATATGTAAAGAATCTGTCTCATGCATTGAAAGCCGAGCACTACAGTTTCCATATAGTCTACTGCCATCAGCGGAGCAATAAACACCTGCTATAGCAATTGTCAGGGTGCGACTATAGAACCATAAAGGTGATCATATATGAGATGGTGCCTCATAATACAACTGCCGGGCACTAAACGCCCTGGTGGAGCCCAGATGTATACATGCAACCTGAAAGCAGGACCCACCCAAAGATCTGTCATTCGTATTACCTCCACCCTGGGCTACCATGAAACATCGCACCTGGCACATGTCAGAAAGATTCCAGCCTTTCAATGTGAACCATTAAATTAAAACCGAGGAGAAACTGAAAAGACAAATTATAGGAGAAAGTTGAGGAACATTTGTATAATTATACGCCTGGGTTAATAAATAACTGCTGTTAGCTATGTCATATTAATGACCTGTAGGAAAATAGAAGCTGAGCTGTGATTGGTTGCTATAGGCAGCCTAATAAATCTCCAGCCAACAGTAAACCCTCCCCCTGGCCGGGCAGTATATGTTACCTCACACATACACATAATAGACAGCTCATGTGACTGACATCTGCCTTAATTCCCTATATGGCACATGTGTTGCACATTGGCTGTTTTTAATCAGATGTTTATGTTTGGAAATTAAAGATAGCACACGTATGAGGGGAGTTGTGTGAGGTGATTTGTGCACATCTGTGTCTGTCTGTGTGGTGTGTGTGTCCCTGGGGTGTGTGTATGTGTGTGTCCCTTTGGGGGGTGTCTGTGTGGTGTGTGTCTCTGTTGTGTGTGTCTCTTTGTGGCGTGTGTGTGTCCCTGTGGGGTGAGTGCATGTGTCCCTATAGGGTGTGTATGTGTGTGTGTGTCCCTGTGGGGGTGTGTGTCTCTGTGTTGTGTGTCAAGAATCCAGGGAAAATCGGTGTTGTCCCTGATGAAGGTGCCAGGTGGGCACTGAAACGCGTAGGAGGAGAATAAAGGAAGGTTTGGATCAAATATCGATTACTGGCTTGTCTTTGATGTGATTGAACCTGGCAGCGCGGACCGAACAACACCGATTTTCCCTGGATTCTTGGTACATCTCCACGTGCGTGGAGCCGGTGGGAGTCCTGCAGCAGCCATCGGGATATTATTCTATGAGCCTTCAAACCAGTTGTGGGTCACACAACTGGAGTAGGTGAGTGAATTGCCTTTTTCACCACTTTACGTGTTAGTGTCGAGTGATAAGGGCACTATTGCGCCTCTTGTCCCCCCCCCCCTCTTTTTCTGTGTTGTGTGTGTCTCTTTGTGATGTGTGTGTGTCCCTGTGGGGTGAGTGCATGTGTCCCTATAGGGTGTGTATGTGTGTGTCCCTGTAGGGGGGGATGTCTGTGTGGGGTGTGTGTGTCTCTGTGTTGTGTGTGTCTCTTTGTGGTGTGTGTATGTGTGTGTGTCCCTGTGGGGGGGTCTGTGTGGTGTGTGTGTGTCTCTTTGTGGTGTGTGTGTGTCCCTGTGGGGTGAGTGCATGTGTCCCTATAGGGTGGGTATGTGTGTGTGTCCCTGTGGGGGGGGGGGTCTGTGTGGTGCGTGTGTCTGTGTTGTGTGTGTCTCTTTGTGGTGTGTGTGTGTCCCTGTGGGGTGAGTGCATGTGTTGCTATAGTGTGTGTGTGTGTCCCCTTGGGTGTGTGTGTGTCTCTGTGTTGTATGTGTCTCTTTGTGGTGTGTGTGTGTTTCTTCGGGTGCGTGGTGAGTATCCAATGTTGGGGCTGCACTTTAGCGATTATACACTTGCTGTTACTCTTTGTGTGCGTGTGGTGTGTATACATGTCCCCGTGCATGGTGAATATCTCATGTTGGGGCCCCACCTTAGTGACTATATGCTGGTATGTGCTGTTATTCTTTGGCGCTATCATTAAGCCCCTCTCATTCACAACTGTCAACTGGTAACTGTCACTTTTTCCCCATTATGTAGATAGGGGCAAAATTGTTTGGTGAATTGGAATGCACGGGGTTAAAATTTCGCCTCACATCATAGCCTATGACACTCCCGGGGTCCAGACGTGTGACTGTGCAAAATTTTGTGGCTATAGCTGACAGCTGTCAATTTTCCTCCAACACTTTTCCATTCACTTTTTCCCCATTATGTAGATAGGGGCAAAATTGTTTGGTGAACTGGAACACGCAGGGTTAAAATTTCGCCTCACAACATAGTCTATGATGCTCTCGGGGTCCAGACGTGTGACTGTGCAAAATTTTGTGGCTGTAGTTGCGACGGTGTAGATGCCAATCCCGGATATACACACACACACACACACATTCAGCTTTATATATTATATTTTATCTGCATCGGCTGTACACTGATCCCCAATAAACCAGCGGAATGAGAACCTGTCAGAAGCATTGTACTAAGTAAAGTACAGACAGGGCCATAGGTGCTGCCCTACTGAGTAAAATGATACCTGGGGTGAAGAAATCCATTTTGTACGCTTTCTTTAATCAGTGTTTGAAGTTTTGATCCCTTCTTCCCTTCATGTCTTTGTGCATTCAAGTGCGCCTGTGGGAAGGGTCTTCAGATCTTTTCGGACCCATCCAACTGCCTCTGGGTGTTTTTTCTTCACCCTTAATTATATTTTGCACTGGCTGCAGGCAGCGCTTGTGCGGATTGATCTCATAGTGGACTTCAGTGAAATGGTGTCGGCAGGACTGAGCAATCTGCGCATGCGCAGCTGCCAAAGCCATTTTCCTGAAGATGGCCAAGACATCTATATGCGCAAGTGCTGCATGCAGCTAGGATGATGCCAGAGCGAAATGTAAGTAAGGATGGGCGGCCCTTGTGCAGATTGACCTCTTGACCATCTTCAGGACAATGGCCCAGGCGGCTGCACCTGCGCAGATTGCTCAATACTACTGTTGCTATTTTACTGAAGTCCACCATGAGATTAATCTGTGTATCATTGTAATCAGTATGACAGCAGCAATATGGACAATTAGAAGCCCCTGTACAATACACTGTGGGCAGATCCCACCGACGTCAGCAGGTTCAGACAACGAATGTGTTTGGGGTCTTCATATTGTTATAATAAATAATAGAAGGTACAAGGTGAACAGGAAGACCAGTATTCCAGTGGCTTGATACTTACTCTGACTCTTCAAGGCAGTATGAGTTTCTCAATTCTTAGTTATCAATCTTTTAAACAACGGTATGATTATTGTACTCACGTGCAATGCGTCCTCAGACTTTTCCAACTCAGTCACACTGACATGTAGTAAGGCACCGTTACACACAGAGATATCTGTGCAAACATTGCTTGCAACTCACTGGTTGCAGTGAAATCATGGACACATTGTTCAATTTTGTTGCTGTGTACAAATGTAACAATGTGTCCATGATTTCACTGCAACCAGTGAGTTGCAAGCAATGTTTGCACAGATATCTCTGTGTGTAACGGTACCTTGAAAGACCAGGAGAAACAGCTGTTTTCCTCCGTAATCATGTTATTACGTTCAATGCAACAGGCGAAGAGAGTAATCTTTTCAGGGAAGTGTGATCCAGAAAATGGCTACAACAAACTGAACACTGAGGAAGAAGGGAGGAGCAAGCAAATACATCATCAACTACAGGAAAGGCACAGGGACAAACTTCAGGGAGCAGGAAATCTGCCTAGCAACAGAGAAAGAAATGCGAACATTAGAAACCACACATTAAAAACACATTATGAGTTGTTCTCATTCGTAGGACACAACAATACTGTCAAGTTAATGGCGGAGTAGAACGTGGCGGACCTATCTAGGCTTAGAGAAGACCCTGGCGGACCTATCCTAGGCTACACAAGATCAATCTTCCTACAGAATGTTCATCCATCAAGTTGCCATGGATTGAGATCGGGCTGAAGGCCGAATTATAATAATAATAATAATAATATTGTGATAATAGATGGCAGCTGCTATATTCACATGAGGAGATGGGACACGGGTAGTAGCAAAGATAAGGCAAGTTCACACGTCATGGATTTGACACAGGTTTGTCATAAATGTGTAAGGGAGTGGGAACAATCGGCAGTATATACAAGCAGATTAACAATGCTCTTTCTGAGGACACACTGCTCTTCACTGGTCAAAGAAACTGCCTGGAATGGATGACCTCTAGACTTGTTTCCGCAAGGGAAAAGTCTAAGGAGACTACCTGGTCAGGTGGTAGCTGTGGTGCACTAACAAAATATAAAAGTGACTCACCGTAGCCGGGTCTTCACGTCTCGGGCGTTGCTTCTCCTGTCACGGTTCCGTGCCTGCAGCTGTGGGGCCCTGTGGTCCAGATCAAAAGGGGTTGGCTGAACAGATAAGGGTTAATTATTCTTGTCGTGACGCCACCTGCGGGAATTCCGGTGATTTCACCGGCGCTGCTTGGACCTCTGGGGGATGTACGGCAGCAAGATGGGACGCTCCCCACAGGACGAGCGGGAGTCCCCGGGGCCAGGAGCTGCACTTGGTGGTGTATGGCAGCTTTCGTTATGCTGCATGTAATGTCCAGGAATAATGCACTGACACGCACAAAGTCTTTTAGGTACCTTTACTGGTGGCAACAGGTACACTCGGACCGGGTGATGAGGTTGACACTCCTGGAGTTTGTACAGCAAGCAGTGTGTAGGCTTCTTTTTCTATTTGTCTGGTGGGGTCGGGTGGATGTGGAATCCTGCCGGACTGGGTACGTTCTGTGGAAGGTGATTCACCTGGGTTAACTGCACTGAGGGCACTATAAAAGGGATAAAGTCCGCGGGTTCTCCTCCCTGGGCTCTCATTTGTGGGTGCTTCAGGTGTACAGGGGGCTAGACTCCCTGGTTCAGGTGCTGGTTCTCTGTGGTTGGTGTGGTAGCTCTCACAGCTCGGTTCCAGTAACCGGATGGTGAGGGAGAGTTAGGATAACTCTTGTGTCCCTGAGACTCTAGTACCAGAGGTTGCACACTTCTTGCAGCTCTCCTAGCATCTGCACACTCTGCTGTCTCTCCCTCCAGGACCCTATTTATAGGGGGAACTGGCTCAAGGTGACCAGTGGAGCTCCCCCCTAGAGGCCTGGGGTGAAACGGGGTGTAAAAGGTGTTTTTTTGTTTGTTGTGAGTGCTGCTTGCTGTTTCCCCTCCATTTGTGTACCAAGGGTTCTGTGGTGCCCCAACCAGGGTGCCAGGGTGCCACAAAAGCTTAAAACTTCAGAAAAGAGGTGGAGTTGGCGCAAGAAAAAAGGAGACAGCAGATGTAAGGACTGTGGTATGTCTACTGCCCTGCTGATCAGTTTACTGGGTATATCGATACTTAAGGGAAGCTGCTGTAATTTTTTAATGATTCCACTCGGGTTCTGATTATATAAATGATTCATATTCTACACCAGACGAAGTCCAGAGACTATGAGCTCAAACCACAGACTATAACAGTCAAAATCTAGAGACCCTAATACAGAGTCAAGTCACAGACTATGCTAGTAAAGATACAAAGTCCCAACTACAAGGTCAAGCCACAGACTACTTCAGTCAAGACAGCGACTCTCTAATACAGTGTCAAGCCACGGACTACGCCAGTCAAGATACAACATGCCAAATAGAAGGTCAAATCACAGCCTACACCAGTCAAGATCCAGAGTCCCAAATACAAGGTAAAACCACAGACTTCACCAGTCAAGATCCAGAGTCCCAATTGTGAGGTCAAACCACAGACTACGCCAGTCAAGATACAGATTCACGATTATGAGGTCAAACCACAGACAACTTCAGACAACATACAGAATCCCTAATATGAGGTCAAGCCACAGACTACACCAGTCAAGATTCAAAGTCCTGACTAAACGTTTGAGCCACTGACTATACCAGTCAAGGTACAGAATCACGATTATGAGGTCAAACCACAGACCACTCCAGTCAAGATAAAGAATCCCTACTATGAGGTCAAGCCACAGATTATGCCAGTCTATATACAGAATCCCAACTACAAGGCTAAATAAACCACAGACTATGCCAGTCATGATCCAGAGTCATCACTACAAGGTCAAGCCACAGGCTATGCCAGTCAAGTTCCTGACATCCAGCTGTTTAGCCAGGTCCTGAGGAAGGAAGATCTATTCCTGTGGACTACCCAAGTGAACTGGACTGTTTCCCCCAGCGGGGCTGTGCGGTACCTGGGTGTCACGCTGGGCATAGGGAGACACTCAGCATAGGACAATGAGGGGGTGAAAGGAGTCCCTGACACTAATGGTGGGGTTTAATCGTCCCGATATCGCGGCGATATCAGAGGCAACGGTGCGGGAGCGCGCATTTTTTCAGCCCTTTTCCCGATATCGCATTGGAGGTTTACACGCTGCGATATCGGGAAACAACGTCCCTCCGATGTGTATGCCCACAAACCCAGTAACGACCATTTAACATGAGAGTTAATGGGTAGCGTCGGCTTACAGATCGGAGTTGGGCTGTGACACGCTGCGATGCTGCTACAACGGCCATGCGATATCGGGGAGTTGAATAGCTCGGCTATTCAACCCCGATATCGTTTTGGCATCGTTCCAGCATCGCGTTGTACGCTCAAACCGTACAACGCGCAAACGATATCGGGTCCAATTCGCGACCCACGTGACTTTTTGTCGGAGTTGGGTCGGAGTTGGACGCCAATATCGCGGCGTGTAAACCCGCTATAAGGGCAAAGGGGAGATGGTGAAAACTAGAAACACTAGCACTGACTCCAGTCTCCCCTAACAACCCTATACAGTCTCAACAACTGTCGCGATCAGGATACCTTGCCCCTGTCTCTCCCTCAACTAAAACTACTTAGGGATAAGACATGGTGGACACTGGTCAACCCAGCTAACAATTAAAGGAAGACACTAGGGAAACAAACAAAGGAGAGAGAGAAAAACACTTAGCTGAAAGGAGGGCTAGACAGCAAACTACACAGGAAGTGCACTGCTGAGCCAGGAAGCTACACCAACTCCAAACCGCTTTCACCATCAAGGCATCATGGGAGCCAAGGAGTGTATAAATAGAGACAGCTGAAAGGTAGGCATGTAGGAGACCAGCTGGGTCCTAGTGACCTCCAGCTATCACCAAACAGTGAAATACCTCTTAAAGAGACATAACCACAATTCAGGACTTTAGCTGTTTGGCCAAATGCTGTCAACATTGACTAAGCTTCCCTACACTAGCCAAAATATGCTTCATTCTTATAAGCACTGCTGGCTGTGACAATTGCTATGGGAAAGTGATCTTAAATAGATTAGATTCAGACAAAATCTCATGACTATGGAATGACTATGTACTAAAAGAATATATTTATATATGATTTGTTTATTAACATGGGGAGTTTTCTTGAAAACGAATGCCTTTACATTGTCTATGTGCTCGTCCAACATTCTGTGCCATATTGTATATAGATTTTCCTAAATTAAGCTGAGCCCTCTGTAATACACACCCTTTCTACGTTACTACTGTCCAGTTTCCACCTGTATCCTTGAACCTCCCAGGATCTTCCATGTCAGGGCTGTTAATATCCAGCTACGCTTCACAACAATTGTAATAATTAAGCTCCATAAATGGCAAATCAAAGGTCAGACACAGCCGGGAATCTGATAATAATCAGCCAGAGTTTCTACAATGCTCCTATAGAGGAACATTCCCTCCATTCTCAATTGTCTAGTGCTATTCCAATAATCCAGCATTGTCTCATGACCAAAGTGTGAGGATCATATATAGGAAAAGATGGCAGCCTGCAAATGAGAGATTCAGGCTCCAGGAAAGGAAAAATCCTCTAATATAAGAAGTCTATACCCAAACACTGAAAAATGAGCATGAAGAATGGTTCCTGCACATAGTGATTTTATTAATCTAATTCAGAACCAAAAATAATGCAGATCTAGGTCCAATGATCCGACCAGACTTCATTGTCAAGGACATCTGTGCTGAAGAAGACATGTCATCTCCCCAAATACCAGCCGTCTTCAGCACAGATGTCCTTGACAATGACCAATGTCTGGTCGAAACGTTGGACCTAAATCTGTATTATTGTGCCGAATTAGGGTGTCTTCACACCACGGTGATATCCGATCCGGGGCTGTCAGGGATGAACCTCACAGCCCCGGCCCGAATCAGCACACAGAACCGGAGGGCCAAATGTGCTCTCCGTTCCGGTGTGCAGCCGGACGCAGCTGCTGATGAATCAGGACCGCAGCTCGCGGGGAGCTAGCCGCGGTCCTGAATTAACAGCGGCGTGCAGCTGCCGGTGTCCGGTTCCTCCCAGATCGGGGAAATCCGGCCCCATAGGCTCCCATGTTAGGGAGCGCCGGATTGCCCCGCATCATGTAGGATCCGGGGGAATCTTGGAGAATCCGGGATACGGCAATTTGGGGAGATTTTTCTCCCCGGACACAAAAACGTTGCAAGCAATGTTTTTCTGTACGGTGAGAAAAATCTGATTACTCCCGGATTCTTCCGGAGAGATGGAAACCGGATGGCAGAGAGCTGCCATCTGGCTCCATCTGGCCCCATAGGATGCTATGGGGCCAAAATCCAGTCCGGGGCTGTCTGGTTTACACCGGACAGCCCCGGACCGGACTGCCATGGTGTAAAGCTAGCCTTAGATTAATAAAATCTCGATTTGCAGCAACCATTCTTCATACTTATTTCAAACTGCTGCGGTATTGACCAAGGCTATGGAGTCAATAACCCAAACCTCCGACTCCACAGTTTCCCTGAATCCAACTCCGACTTCACCAAAATGGACACCAACTCCACGACTCTCACTCCACAGCCCCAGTAGACTACTTATATCAGAGTGTGAGGATGTTATGGGCTAAACCTACTACGTGTGGCACCCAAGCCCTTTCCATAACGATTAGGTAAATTTCTTATCCAAATGTTTGCTAATCAGGCAGTAAAAAATGAGAGTCCTGCTCAGGTTCTCACCAGTCATCAGCAAATGATAAGGCCCCGTTTTTCCAAGGGTCCCATAATAGCCGCATGATCTCCCTATCTTATATATGTCCTCATCTATTGATGTCAGTCATAAAATACTATATATAAGGGAACTAGTGATGGGCAAATCTACTCGTTGGGACTCGTTACTCTGCGAGTAGTAAGGAACTCGCAGGAGTCGGTACTCTGCGAGTTTCCAAGCGATTACTCGCACAGTAACGAGTCCAATGCAAATCAATGGCAATCCTAGTTTTGTCAGAGTTTGCACTCAGTATGTTTCTCAGTCGCTAAACTCGCTATCACATTGCTGTTTATGTAGCTGGATTGTCTCCAAATCGTTTAAACACTAGCACCGGTTCACGGATACCCGCTGTCAGCAGCGAGTCTAGGGCTGAGCGAGTCCTGTATACTATATTCGGGACTCGCTGAATACAGAATATGTTAATGTTCCGAGACAGCCTAGCATGTTAGCAGCCTAGCATGTTAGGTCAGAAAACTGTGAAGATGGACAAGCATGTTAGCCAATCATATTCAGTAATGCCTCAGCCATCTTGGTTGTGGCATTACTATGATTGGCTGCTGTCCATCGTGATGCCTATGTCATGTATGACAGGCAAGGCTGTATATAAGGCTTGCCCCCACCATTTTGGGCACATTCCTGTGACGATCTGAGCTAGTGCAGGGCGAGTAGGAAGACTTGGAGCAGATCAGAGATAGGGAGTGTCAGTGAGTGTAGGAAAATCACCTCAAGATTCCTCACATATAACCTAAGCCCGAAATTTATGGCGGTCACGACAATATTACACATGACCGCCATGAATTTCTGTTAAATTGTTTAAAAAAAAACAAACCACACAGAATTTTTTTTTATTAGTAATTACAAAAAAAAGCCATTAGGGACTCCATCTTTAATCAAAAAAATCCTCTTCCGTCCGACGTAGTCCCAAACGCGGTGTCAGCACTGCTACATCCCTCTACATAGGAATTTTTTTTTTAAATATTCTGTAAAAGCCGGCGTCTTTTTGCACTGGCTTTTAAAGAATAAAATGGGGAATTGCAGGTTTTTCCTCTGCTGCCAGACCCCTTATAGGGTCCAGCAGCACAGGAATCGCTGCAATACTCGCTTCCCCATTCATTAACATTGGACTCGCTAGACTCGCAACGAGTAGCGAGTTTCTGACTCGGACTCGTTAGAGTCTAGTGATTCCGAGTATTTTAGGATTCGCCCATCCCTAAAGGGAACCTATCGTGTCCTCCAGGTAGTCATGCACCTCTAGGATGCTATTAACCTGCAGTTCAACCCTCGTGTAGACGTCTAAAGCTGCGCAGCCATCTCAATTAAGGTCTGGCTGCCAGGAGGAAATTAACTTTATTCTTCCCTGCAGCCTCCGGCTTTCAGTCAAAGAGGCGCGGCCGGTGTTAGTCTCAGTTCAGTTCATAGTGAGTGGCAGGTATAACCACATCCCAGCACTGACTGACAGCCAGCTCTGCAGGACTGTCACTGAGCCTATGATGCCTTCTGAAACAGTTTCACCAGCAACTTACAGCAATAACAAATAAATGAATGAGCAGCACCTCAGGCCTCCTCAGCTTATAGTGTCACCAGATCTGGGCACTATGTAACTGTGGTGTATTACTCACATATTACCCACTCACTCATCCCATAGTGATCGCAGCACCTACAAGATCCTTAATATTTATAACAGGGAGGTATACCTATTTTAAACCCGCTTAAATACTGACAAAGGTCATATGTACTCATTTGGACCCACATTTTGACCATTAAAAGGTAATATTTTTCTATACAATCTGAGAGCAACTTGATGTACGTGCAGAACCTGATTCTAGCAATGTATCACTTACTGGACTGCTCATTGTAGTTTGAATAAAATCCCTGGAGGATGGAGACCATATATAAAGCAGGATGGAGACCATATATACTGCAGGATGGAGACCATATATACAGCAGGATGGAGACCATATATACAGCAGGATGAGACCATATATACAGCAGGATGGAGACCATGTATACAGCAGGATGGAGACCATTTATACAGCAGGATGGAGACCATATATACAGCAGGATGGAGACCATATATACAGCAGGATGAGACCATATATACAGCAGGATGGAGACCATATATACAGCAGGATGAGACCATATATACAGCAGGATGAAGACCATATATACAGCAGGATAGAAACCATATATACAGCAGGATGGAGACCATATATACAGCAGGATGGAGACCATATATACAGCAGGATGAGACCATATATACAGCAGGAAGGAGACCATATATACAGCAGGATGGAGACCATATATACAGCAGGATGAGACCATATATACAGCAGGATGGAGACCATATATACAGCAGAATGGAGACCATATATACAGCAGGATGAGACCATATATACAGCAGGATGGAGACCATATATACAGCAGGATGAGATCATATATACAGCAGGATGGAGACCATATATACAGCAGGATGAGACCATATATACAGCAGGATGGAGACCATATATACAGCAGGATGAGACCATATATACAGCAAGATGAAGACCCTATATACAGCCTTATGGAGGACATACAGCAGGATGGAGGACATATAGCTGGATGGGGGACATACATGTAGCTGGATGGAGCAGTGGTCCCCTTACTGACCACAACCCGTGGGTGGTGTCATGACAAACTAATCCTTGTAAATAGCCCTTTTACTTGTGAGAACCCGGGATACGGTCCGGACCAAGACCGCCGTGATATCCCCAGCAGTACCCCGGTCCGGTACCGAGTACCCTGTCCCAGTGGGCTCCACACCAGCATGGAGCGACCATACTCCAGGGAATTCCCCAGTCCACCATGGGAACGCCGGACCCGAAGATACGGCCAGAGTCCACCTCTGAAGTCGTTGACCAGCTGCTGCGGTCTGTTCACAAGCTGCGGCACCCTGCCAGACGGAGCAGTCTGCCTGCTTCTTCACTTTGAGGGAGGGGAGCCCCAAGACTACCTTCAAGGAGTAATTGAGTATAGACTCATCCTAGGCGGGGAAGAAAGGACACGGGTTCGTCAACTAAGGCATACCATGGGTACCACCATACCACCTGGCATCCACTTGCAGCCACCTGTAGAGCTACCTGTTTCTTAAACAACTTTTGCTGAACTGTGGACTTGTATGCTAATGATTGTTTACAGTAAAGTACCCGGGAGAGTGACTTTGCCATTTATCATCGACCTCTTTGCTTACAGCAACGCTGCCCCGGAGGACCAGCTCCACCTGTAGGGACCTTTGCGATTCTTGCCGTGATACCATCACCCTCCGGAGGACCGTGGCAGCGCTGGTGATCCCTCACCAGGTACTACAGGTGGCGTCAAGAGACAACGAACTCTTATCCCTTGTACATAACTCCTCTATTGAAGTGTCACCCAGGCCACGGGCTCAGGCGCCGCCACCCGTGACATCCCCGAAAACCCCTCTGAGCCTGATACCCGAGTACCCCAGGGCCTGGGGCTCAACATATATTTCTGGCGTCACGAACAGGATCTCGTGCCTGGTGTTACCGGGTACTGTGTGCCTTGGACTTTTGAACTGCATTGAAAAGAACTTTTCCCACCTTTGCTTGGCACCAAAAATGGGTTCCCGCCATCACTGCAGGAGGATCCAACATGGCGCCGTAGCCATATACTGAACACCATGTGTAGGCCCGGGGGTGTGCCTCAGCCCCTAGAAGAATTGTCATCAATCAATCAGGGGGGCGGCCCACAGGAAGTGCTCCGGGAGTGGCTGCCGATAAAGATACAAATCGGAAGAAAAGGACAGACTGAGCAAGGATCCGTTGTACCCGGCAGCATGGCGGCACCCTGTTGGAGAGACATCGTGCGCAAGGTCGAAGAACAGGCCAGAGCCGCACAAGGAGACCCGGCAGTGGTGTCCCTCTTAACACTAGAGGAGGTTGCCGACTACTGGAGAGACGATTTTGGACGGCTCCGTCAGGACATGGGGAAGCCCTGGAGTGGGTGTGCCGGCGGTGGAGCGCGGAGAGGGCCTGTGAACTAAGGACAATGAGAGAAGGCCGAGAAGCGCAAGAGGCACCGGTAGCAGTACAAGCAGTCGTGGAATACTGAGCCTCCTTACTACCCGTCCTGCCACCCGTCCAGACCCGGGACGCAGGGACCCAGACTGGAGCCCCTGTAGAACCATCCCGTATCCGCAGCTATCTCCAGATAGGGCCAGCGTGGCCGTCCCCAACAGAAGTGGATGTGATTGTGGAGGCTGAAGAGGTGGGAGGCGAGAGACTTTGAGGAGCTGGAGGACCTAGAAGGAGCCTCAGGAGGAAGTACCCCGGAGGCCACATGGTGGTCCGCATGGCAGCGGCAGGGTACCTCCATCATTGTGAGCACAGCAGAGACCAGAGCGTTGCCAAGAGTCCCAACCAGCAACTCACCACCACCTGAATACCAGTCATCCCTGAACCAGCGAGACCAACAAGCTAGACAGAAAAGAAAAGAATGGTTCCAGAAAGAACAGGCTACCCGGCGACTTCGAGATGAAGCAAGAGCACAGCCCCGCTTCTATTGGAGTTGCGCCGCCAAGGAACTGTTGTTTCTGTTTACCAAGATGAAGGATGGGGATTCATACGTGAACCCGGACTACAGGAATACATTTTCTTTTCCACACGAGACGTTGAATTGTACCTGCGGCGTGGACACCCGGACCGTGATCTGTACCGAGGTGAGCAGGTTTCTTATGAAAGGCATCCAGGACTTTTAGGCTGGTTTGCTATACGTGTATCCCGCCAACGATAGACTCCCGTTGTAGAGACTATGACTGTAAATAGCCCCTTTTTGTTTCCAGCTTTATTCCCCTGCACTATGAAGAAGAGTCAGAGTCATGGACTCCTGTATAGAACTTTTATTTCTCTTCAAGTTGATAATGTGTGATTTATATGCAGCCGTCCGGCGGTGATAACTCACACTGGACCGTGCTGGTTAATGTGTTACTGCCGAACCCGCACAGTTAGTACCGGTCCCCGTTGGGCCGAGGTGGACTCAAAAGTTTATTATATTTCATGCAGATAGTAACAACCGGAGAGTAATATCTTGGCCAGTGGGTGACCTGAGGACCGTGAGGTCTATAATAATTGCTGCAAATGTGTGTGTAACGTTACAAGAAATTGTGCCTCCTAGAGATAGGAAGAAACTGAAGTATGCTTAAATGTATATAGTTTACCCATTAATATTGTTGAAAATATAAAAATGCTTTTCACTGCCCGGTTAACAGGTGCCTATACTCGAGGACGAGTATGTTTCATTTGGGGGTATGTGGCGCCCCACATGGTCAGGCGTCACACAGGTGTATTGCACTCGTAAAAGTGGTGTAATCTTCCCCAACTGCAAGTGGATGCTGGGCTGGTGGGTGGGACCCATTCCTGCACTCCCACACTAGAGTAGTGGTGGAAGGTTAATCCTGGGAGGGATATAGTCACCTCTAGAGGGAGTCAAAGAGTTAGTTAGTGAGTAAGAGTTGGAGAGGAGTCGAGGAGGAGTGTGGAGCGAGTCGGGAGGTCTAACAGGACAGCTCCAGGCTGTTCCTGAGGAAAGATGAAAGGGGATCCTGAGAGAGGGTGCCTGGGCCCGAGAGAGAAAGGGGGAACCCGAGCGTGGAGCGACCGTACTCCTTGGAATTCCCCAGTCCACCAAGGGAACGCCGAACCCGAGGATACGGCCAGAGTCCATCTCTGAAGTCGTCGACCGGCTGCTACGGTCTGTTCACCGGCTGCAGCACCCTGCCAGGCGGAGCGGTCTGCCTGCTTCTTCAATTCGAGGGAGGGGAGCCCCAAGACTACCTTCAAGGATTAATTGGGTATAGACTCATCCTAGGCGGGGAAGAAAGGACATGGGTTCATCAACTAAGGCATACCACGGGTACCACCATACCACCTGGCATCCACTTGCAGCCACCCGTAGAGCTACCTGTTTCTTAAACAACTTTTGCTGAACTGTGGACTTGTATGCTGATGATTGTTTACAGCAGGGGTGGGCATCTTCAGGCTTCGAGGGCCGCACACAGTCCAGGTTTTCTGGATATCCTTAGTATTTGACAGTTGGTAATTGAATCTCCTGCACAGGTGACAATTCCAACTGTCAAATGGTAAGGATATTCAGAAAACCTGGACTGTGTGCGACCCTCGAGGCCTGGAGTTGCCCACCCCTGGTTTACAGTAAAGTACCCGGTAGAGTGACTTTGCCTCCGTGTCTTTGTGCCATTTATCATCGACCTCTGTGCTTACAGCAATGCTGCCCCGGAGGCCCAGCTCCACCCATCACCAGGTACTACCGGTGGCGTCACGAGACAACAAACTCTTATTCCTTGTACATAACCCCTCTATTGAAGTGTCACCCAGGCCACGGGCTCAGGCACCGCCACCTGTGACATCCCTGCGAACCCCTCCGAGCCTGATACCCGAGTACCCCAGGGCCTGGGGCTCGACACATACGTCAACATTGGTGAAGAAATGGTTCAATGACAATGAAGTAGAGGTGCTGGACTGTCCCAACAGTCCCCAGACCTCATCCCAATTGAACACTTGTGGATAGAGGTGAAAATAAAGCTGTATAGATACCTAAGTGAGGCGACCAGTGTTCACCTTCGTTGGGAACGTGTAGAAGAGACCTGGGAGCAGACTTTGGTCTAGACATGCTTGAATCTGGTGGAGAGCTGCCCAGGAGGATTCAGGCACTGTGGAAAGCCAAAGGCGGATTTACAGAATTACCCAAAAATAATAAAAATTTTGATTTTTTTTTACGAGCAAAACAGTAACAATGCAGTGATATGACAAAAATTCTGTATAACTAATCATATTTTAAACAGTTGCAAGTCAAATTTATGTATAAGATAGGCAAGATGGCCTGTAAGGCCTCAGAGCTTGACCTCACATGTAAGCATTGTTTACCATGATAACCCAATGTATAGTAGAGCAACGAGAGCCAGGGGGAGACAGAGAGCCTGGTGCTGAAGCTGCGAAACGTAACAATTACATATATCTGATTTCAAATATTTGTCACATAATCAAATCAGGGATCAGGGATGCTGTAATAAAACGGAAACGCTCTATCCTGGGGATCTGGTTATAGATGATCTAAAAACCATTTGACCCTCATTTCAGAAATGGTTTTCCTAAGGCAGTTGGGCAAATAGTCTATTTGCATCATATTTATCAGTGTATCCTCATTAGTCGCTCGCTCAGTTCTTATTTACTTCCTTTCTTGCTCCCTTGTTGGAATATAATTGCAATCAGGGCCCTTGTAATTAATATATTCACATACACATAGCAAGTGTTACATCATAGAGGCTTATCCTTGCTCTGATGAGTTTCTGTGTATTGTATGGTCGGACTGTGCCCAGCTCCTAGGTAAGCAGTACAGGCTCGCCCCTCCCTTGGGTACAGTTTCTAGTCAGCCCTTTCTTTGCACATTGATCTGTAGATCCAGAGAAGGGAGGAGAAGAGTGAATGATTACTTGATATAACCAGACAATTCTAAAGAATCAGCTTTTATCTTCGATGCTCGGGTACTGGAAGGAGTAAGACTTGTGCTCCAATTCTCAAATTTACTTGAAGACTGGGATCTACTGAAAGACTTCATCATGCAGGAAAACCATCATCTGTATGAATCGACCATGCCCCAAAAGTGGGCAGACGATGAGAGAATCTACTCCATCCCTAGTAGCCCGGACAGTATGGATCTCAGTCCTGATCGTCCTCTGAGCCGAGCATCAACCAACCCGTCTCAATATAGTGGAGATGATTTGTATGGAGTTGAGAACGGTTCACTGAAGAAACCTAATTTGCAGTTGATCATTGAGAAGAATCCTCCAAACCACAGTCCATCTCTTTCTCCAAAGTCTACTACTCCGACATCTTCTTATAAATCACCATTTTCACCTACGAATGTCAAATCTTCGTCATACCCAACATCGCCGACCTCTCCACGGGAGTATGTCGCACCCCAGGGTCTGCACACGCGGGTCCTGGACCCCACTGGGCAAATGAACAACAACAATCGAAATGGTGATGACCTGGACTACGAAGAGCCGGAGGCCGACATCTCTCTCTACGTCAAGGTAGATAATGAGTCAAGCATGGTAATGGTTGACCTTTGGAATACTTTTAGGCGATTTGTTGTATTGTCTAGTATGGCCAAAAACGTTTAATATATGTTTTGCGCCTTTAAACATGGTTTGACCACCAAGATTAACGGTTATATATGGGGTAGCCATTATTTACCTAAGACCAAGCTCCAGATGATGGTAAACCAAGGTTCCCACTTTGCAAAATATAAAGGAGGGGGGGGGACAAGAGGCGCAATAGTGCCCTATCACTAGTGACACTAGTATGTAAACGGTGGTGCTGTGTGGCCGCTCACCTGATCCAGTTGTGGTCCCCACAACTGGTTTATCTGCGTTTAGGAATCAATGTTCCAAGCTGCTGCAGGACCTCCACCTACCACTGGATCGTGGTATGTTCCAAGTGAAATGATGGGAGTGATGGTGTGCCACGGTCCGCGCTGGCACACCATCACTCCCATCATTTCACAAGGTTCCCACTTTAACGCAAGTCCTACTCTTCTATAGTTCTGAGAACCATGGTGGATGGATCTTCAGCTGACTGATAGAAGATAGTAGGAATCTACGCCTTTTGTTAGCTCAACATAACTGTTTAGAGCAAACGTCAAAGTCTTGCATATGGCAAACACCCCCCTATATGAAATACTAATGCATTTATTATTATTTTTCTTGATGGTCAAAATTGAGAGAATTGGGCAATCCAACCACCATAAAATCTACAATGGAACCATATACAATATCTTCCTCTCTATATAAAATGTTGGGGGTTCTAAAAAAGTTGAATTGTCTAATATGGACAGGGCATGTCTATTGCTTATCATGCATATGATTGATGGTTGAGGTGTTTACATGATAATTTGACAATCAGACTTTGGGTCACTCCTAAATCTAAATTGTTCTATGTTTAAAGGAACAACTAGGTAGGCCATCGAAGTGGTCTACTTTAAATAAGTGATTTGGTTTCAGCAGAGATGGAGTATTGTTGCCTGAACCTACGGTGGTCCACAGAGCGCTTGCCTCCAACACTAACTATAGATCTTGTTGCGTCCAGGCTATGGGGTACTCGGGTGTCAAGGGTTAACTGCAGTGTCACAGGGAATGGCGGCCGCGCCTGACCCCGTGTCCTGGGCCTATCTTCCAAAAAGGGGGAGGTATTTATAGGGGACTATTTACAAAGTTTGTTGTCGTGACGCCACCTGTAGTTTCTGGTGATTTGCACCAGCGCCGCCACAGTCCACCGGAGGTAGATGGTATCGCGGCTAGGATGGTGAAGTCTTCCACAGGTGGGACCGGACCTCCGGGGCAGCGTTCCTGTAAGGAAAACAAGTTTGTGCAAAGAAAGCAGGCTGAGTCCACAGTCACTGTTCCTCCGGGTTCTTTTCTGGCTATTAGTGGCATACAAAAGTTACAGTGCAGTATTCCTGATGGTGTGAGGATAGGTAGCTGAACAGGTGGCTGCAGGCAGATCTTAGGTGGTATGGGGGACCCTTGGTGTGTGCCATTGTGCTCTACCCTTGTCTATTTCTTTCCTGCTTCCCAGTGGTGGTGAAGTCTGGTTCCTTAAAGCCAACCTGACCTCATTCTTTCTCCCTCCGTTGCTCCCGTCAAATAAACTTCTGCTGGCTTACTGCTGAACCATCAAGCGGTGCCTGGTACCCTCTTTCGGTCGCTCAGGTGCCCGGGAGAAGTGTAGACTCCGCGGGACTCCGGATTTTCTGTGGTCCTAGAGTATCCCACAGGTGCGGGCTCCAGTGCCCGGTAAGCTTTCGGGGCTGAACCTCCTCAAGTTCTTCCTAACTCCCTTCTGGCTGTCTGCTCCTGGGATCTGTCTTCAAGCTCTCTCCCTCTCCTCCATCTCTCCTGGTCCTTCAGTCGAGAGACCCTAAGCGCTCGCACTTAGAGGCCAAGACCACCAGTCAAAGACCTCCTTGTTCCCCCTAGAGGTGGTTTTATTCCCTCCCGGGTGACCTCCCACCGTGTGATCTAGTGTGGGGTGCTGGTTAATGGGTTCCACCCACCATCCTATGATCCACCTGCAGCTGGAGTATCTGCACCTCTCTTATGGGTGCAGTACCCCTCTGTGATGTCTGCTTGGCGGAGCACCACAATCTTAGCAGGAGGTTTTGGACAACCCCTTTAAGAAGAAATTTATTAAAAATGGAAAAGGGGCATACTTATCAAGTGTCAAAAAGTTTGGCAGGAGATTCCAGAATGTCATGCTCATAGTGTCAGCAAAACGTTTCCATGACCATTTGGCTTTTTACAGGTTACGCTCATTCCACCCCACCCCCTGATTTCCCACCCCGGATCATGTGTAGGGTTGTCCGGCTCAGTTCCATGAGACTTCAGCAGAATCCAAGAATTGCCAAATCTTCCAGGAGTCTTGGAGCTTTGCCCTTTTCTGAGGAGTCTCTTGGATATTCTGCGTCCGGGTCCTGTGCTGAGTCTCCACTGTAGCGCCTATTGCCTACAATTGTTTGCAATACTGATGTGACGTCCAAGGCGCTGCAGCCAATCAGTGAGATTAGCGGCAATGAGCAACTTATTTTATCAACGTGGACAGAGCTGTTGTGCTCAATTATTGTCTTCAGTGCTGTTGACGTGACATTAACACTGTAGCCAATAACAGACAATGTAGATTCGGCGCTGGTTCATGGAGGATGAATAGAACAAAAATAATTTTTTACGCCAAACTGTGTTTGGTTGGGTAGAGGGATTTTCTAAACTGTAAAAAAAACTCCAGCCCCAGCAGGGTTGATCCAGTAGTCATGCCGTGATGATGTGATGTCAACCACATGCTTATGGGTGTTGTCCCAGATCATAACCCAGATTGGGGTCATAAGGAAATTTTTTTGGATTTTTATGAACTTCCTCTATTACTGTACTTTTCTATATATGCTCTATACTAAATCTAAAAGGATCGTACAGTTTCGGAAACCCATTTTCCTATGAGGGTACAATACGTTAATAGTGGGGGGACCATTTCTCTGGGTTGCTCATCTTTTCGCCAGAGTGGATAACAATTACAGAGTGTTGCTTGCTCTGGAGGACCTGTCATTACACAAACAACTTATCTATATGAAAGGGCAGGGGCAGACATGCCAGTGGTGCAACTAGTGAAGGTGGTGAGGGGGCCACTTCTATCACTGAAGCAGGTGGAATTGTGCATTATTATGACCAACTGAACTGCGAAGAGCCCATATCTTGTTCTTGCACAGGGGCCCTCTTCTGCCTGTGTCTGCCCCTGTGAATCAGCGTTCTTTAGGACAACAGAAGCTAGGATGATTTAGTGAATCCTGCTTTGAGCAGGTGGTTGGACCAGATGACCCAGGAGGTCCCTTCCAACTCCACCATTCTATGTAATACTTCATTTCTACTCTAGGGGCACTGCAGGGAAATTAAACAGTTACTTCCAGGTTTCGCTCCAATGTTAGGTAATCTCTGGGGGTCATGGACTAGACAAGAAGGGGTAATCCAAAGTGGAGATCCCCATAAAGGTTTATTGTATTTTGAGGATCTATCTATTGTTTTACTATAACTGTTATGGTACCTTTACACGCCGCTACGACAGGATGGATACAACCCGCTACTTCACGTGCACGAGCACGCTCAAACGGTTACAAACGGTAAACGCAACACCTTTACACGCCGCCACAAGGTGCGCTACGCTACGTTACATCTATAGCTAGCTACATCGCCGGGTGTCTCAAGTAGCCATCTGTAGCTTACCTTACCTCATTTACACACCGCTACAACAAGCTAATATGGGCGGACCTGGTGCAGCAGGGACAGCACATAGGCGTGCCACAATTGTGGATTACGAGACGTCCGTACGATGATAGGACAAAGCAAGAAACCCATGATTGGCCCGGCATCGCAGGAGGCTGAGTAATACATGACGCCCGAGCAATTGTGTAGTGTGACTGGTCAGCTCCTTAAATATGCCGCCCTATGCAGCGACTGCCAATCATAACGCAGGAGCTTCCTCCAATGATCGCTGAAGGGGCGCGGTATCCCGGAGCCTGTGTCACGCCCCAGCTACATACCAGGTACTTAGCCTGGTGTGTAGACATCCCTTCTGCTCCTTCTTTACACGCCGATACAGCTCGCTACAATCGGCTTTGTAGCCATCTGTTTTCGAGCAGTGCTCGGAAACAGATGTATCTGTTGCCGGCTGCCTCCTACCGTCTTCACACGCCGCTACTACGGGCTATATTGACGCTACAAGCTACATTTGTAGCCTGTAGCGTGTTGTATCCATCCTGTCGTAGCGGCGTGTAAAGGTACCCTTAGGTATAATGGCTCGAGCATGTAGTATTATGTTGCAAGGATTACACATGATGGTGAAGCCTCTATGATTTTGCCATTAATGACAAACGTGGTTGTGATCGGTAATAGTTTTTCTCACTTCTCACGGCTCCCATAAATGAGACCCAATACATGAGACTATATGACTATTTATGACCTTAGAAGTACCTTGTAAATGTCAGGAGGACAAAGTTCCATGGCAGATTAGATCTGGGAATGTGCAGTATTGTAGTATTGTGGTGGAATGTTTTTTTTTACTTTTTAAAGGGTTACAGCAAAACATAAACATATGAGATATTTTAGGATAGGCCATCAATGTCAGATTGGTGGTGATCCCCTCCACCTTTCATCTGGCTGGAGGAATGGCGGCCCTGGAACTCTGCGTCCTGTATATTGTTTACCAGGCATAACGTATTACGGCCGACATCACTTTATTTATGGGAGCCTTAAATGGGTCGTCTGCTACTTGGACAACTTTTTCTCCGTTCCCATGTTCGCCCCCATAAAAATAATAAAAAAAAAACCTATACTCACCTCCGGTGCTGGCCTGATTCAAGCAATGTCAGTAGTTGTGTTTCTTTCCCGGGTCCACATGACATTGTTATGACATAAGATCTCTGCGACCAATCTTCCTTCTCCATGCCTTCGGACCCAGTAGTACTCAACAGGAAGTGAGTGGCAGCGGCAGCACCCACTTCCTCTTCACTACTTAAAGTGTATATGTCATTCCATTGCTTCTGAGAGCAGACTGATAGGCAGCAGTGTGATGTGCCAGCAAAGAAGGGGTTAATAGAAATCCTGACTGAGCTGTGTGGAGGCAGATGACAGATCAGAAATTTGTGCAAAGAAAGAGGAGTTTGCAGTGATCCTGACATTCTGCTCCGCACTGTGCTGTAGGTTGAAGTAATCTGATACATTGTTTCCTCACCAGCTGCAGTCAGCAGTCTAGGCCACACACCCTTTCCTTTATATGGTTGCAAGCCCCGTATTCAGTGTGAAGACGGATCTGAGTGAGAATTAACATATGTCTGCTTCACAGCGCAGTGGGGACACCTTGTGGAACGTTTATTAATGTTTTTTTACCAGATTTCTTTGATAGAGTATAATTGAAAGTTTATTAAAATCACTTGCTCTACATTATTATTATTATTATTATTATTATTATTAAATAAAAATGTAAACCACGGCTACGCTTTAACCATCTGAAGGTTGAGAGAAGGAAGCCAACGCTGATTGGTCACAGGGTTCATATGTCATAACAATGTCACATGGCCTGGGGAACGCGTTCTGATATCGCTGGAACCACGCTGGCACTAGAGGTGAGTATAGGCTGTTTCACTTTAATAGGGACGAACATAGGAAATGAGAAGGGGTTGTCCAAGTTGTGGACAACCCCTTTAAGAGGACTTATACCAGAAATATTAGGCAGTGAGATGGGAATTATCACTTCCAGAATGTACAAATCTTCTGTATATCATTTATTCCCTATCTCCATATAAATACCATCCTCAATACGATAAACACGTGATGGCTGCTGGCTCCAGAGCAGCGCTCTGTTTATGTACTCCAGTCCTGTCCCTGGTCATATCACATCACACTGTATTATCAGGGATTGCGGATACAATGGACAAGAGCCGGCAATACTATAACTCAAACAAGTCAGAACATGCACCCGTCATCCCCTGCACCTTGTAGACATTACAAATATACCAAAGTCTCACAGACAACTCCCCTGACACATAACATTACACAGGAATATTTGTTTTGGGAGTAAAGACAATATTGCTGAGGTCATAGGCGGGACAGGATATATTGCCACAAGTGCTACATTATGCCTATATGCCATTCCTTCCTTATATAAGCTTTATTCACAAAGAATTTATCACCTTTTACAGTGTGTATATATAGAATTATTCTGGAGAAACAGGTGTCACTTTCTGAATACATTACATACATCTTGAACTGATACTAAATTACATCCTATATTATACTTCAGAGCTGCACTCACTATTCTGTTCTGCTGGTGCGATCACTGTGTACATACATTACATTACTGATCCTGAGTTACCTCCTGTATTATACTCCAGAGCTGCACTCACTATTCTGCTGGTGCAGTCACTGTGTACATACATTACATTACTGATCCTGAGTTACCTCCTGTATTATACTCCAGAGCTGCACTCACTATTCTGCTGGTGCAGTCACTGTGTACATACATTACATTACTGATCCTGAGTTACCTCCTGTATTATACTCCAGAGCTGCACTCACTATTCTGCTGGTGCAGTCACTGTGTACATACATTACATTACTGATCCTGAGTTACCTCCTGTATTATACTCCAGAGCTGCACTCACTATTCTGCTGGTGCAGTCACTGTGTACATACATTACATTACTGATCCTGAGTTACCTCCTGTATTATACTCCAGAGCTGCACTCACTATTCTGCTGGTGCAGTCACTGTGTACATACATTACATTATTGATCCTGAGTTACCTCCTGTATTATATTCCAGAGCTGCACTCACTATTCTGCTGGTGCAGTCACTGTGTACATACATTACATTATTGATTCTGAGTTACCTCCTGTATTATACTCCAGAGCTGCACTCACTATTCTGCTGGTGCAGTCACTGTGTACATACATTACATTACTGATCTTGTACTGATCCTGAGTAACGTCCTGCATTATACTACAGAGCTGCACTCACTATTCTGCTGGTGCAGTCACTGTGTACATACATTACATTACTGATCCTGAGTTACCTCCTTTATTATACTCTAGAGCTGCACTCACTATTCTGCTGGTGCAGTCACTGTGTACATACATTACATTACTGATCCTGTACTGATCCTGAGTAATATCCTGTATTATACTCCAGAGCTGCACTCACTATTCTGCTGGTGCAGTCACTGTGTACATACATTACATTACTGATCCTGAGTTACCTCCTTTATTATACTCCAGAGCTGCACTCACTATTCTGCTGGTGCAGTCACTGTGTACATACATTACATTACTGATCCTGAGTTACCTCCTGTATTTATACTCCAGAGCTGCACTCACTATTCTGCTGGTGCAGTCACTGTGTACATACATTACATTACTGATCCTGAGTTACCTCCTGTATTATACTCCAGAGCTTCACTCACTATTCTGCTGGTGCAGTCACTGTGTACATACATTACATTACTGATCCTGAGTTACCTCCTGTATTATACCCCAGAGCTGCACTCACTATTCTGCTGGTGCATTCACTGTGTACATACATTACATTACTGATCCTGAGTTACCTCCTGTATTATACTCCAGAGCTGCACTCACTATTCTGCTGGTGCAGTCACTGTGTACATACATTACATTACTGATCCTGAGTTACCTCCTGTATTATACTCCAGAGCTGCACTCACTATTCTGCTGGTGCAGTCACTGTGTACATACATTACATTATTGATCCTGAGTTACCTCCTGTATTATATTCCAGAGCTGCACTCACTATTCTGCTGGTGCAGTCACTGTGTACATACATTACATTATTGATTCTGAGTTACCTCCTGTATTATACTCCAGAGCTGCACTCACTATTCTGCTGGTGCAGTCACTGTGTACATACATTACATTACTGATCTTGTACTGATCCTGAGTAACGTCCTGCATTATACTACAGAGCTGCACTCACTATTCTGCTGGTGCAGTCACTGTGTACATACATTACATTACTGATCCTGAGTTACCTCCTTTATTATACTCCAGAGCTGCACTCACTATTCTGCTGGTGCAGTCACTGTGTACATACATTACATTACTGATCCTGAGTTACCTCCTGTATTATACTCCAGAGCTTCACTCACTATTCTGCTGGTGCAGTCACTGTGTACATACATTACATTACTGATCCTGAGTTACCTCCTGTATTATACCCCAGAGCTGCACTCACTATTCTGCTGGTGCATTCACTGTGTACATACATTACATTACTGATCCTGAGTTACCTCCTGTATTATACTCCAGAGCTGCACTCACTATTCTGCTGGTGCAGTCACTGTGTACATACATTACATTACTGATCCTGAGTTACCTCCTGTATTATACTCCAGAGCTGCACTCACTATTCTGCTGGTGCATTCACTGTGTACATACATTACATTACTGATCCTGAGTTACCTCCTGTATTATACTCCAGAGCTGCACTCAATATTCTGCTGGTGCAGTCACTGTGTACATACATTACATTACTGATCCTGAGTTACCTCCTGTATTATACTCCAGAGCTGCACTCACTATTCTGCTAGTGCATTCACTGTGTACATACATTACATTACTGATCCTGAGTTACCTCCTGTATTATACTCCAGAGCTGCACTCACTATTCTGCTGGTGCAGTCACTGTGTACATACATTACATTACTGATCCTGAGTTACCTCCTGTATTATACTCCAGAGCTGCACTCACTATTCTGCTGGTGCAGTCACTGTGTACATACATTACATTACTGATCCTGAGTTACCTCCTGTATTATACTCCAGAGCTGCACTCACTATTCTGCTGGTGTAGTCACTGTGTACATACATTACATTACTGATCCTGAGTTACCTCCTGTATTATACTCCAGAGCTGCACTCACTATTCTGCTGGTGCAGTCACTGTGTACATACATTACATTACTGATCCTGAGTTACCTCCTGTATTATACCCCAGAGCTGCACTCACTATTCTGCTGGCGCAATCACTTTCCAGATACATTTTTTCACTTTATTCTGTACTGATCCTTAAATTACATGCAGTATTATACTTGTCTTGTGCAGATGGGAAATGTTCACCACAGGTCAGGAATAGGTTGACAGACTGTGGATACACAAAAGGATACAAAAACTTGAGGAAAGCAGCCCAACTCGAAGGCTACAAAATACTCAGCTTCTAGACAGCAAGTCTCCAGCAGCATCAAGAGAGCTCCAAACCATAGGATGGTCTTGCATACAGCGAATTCTATCACCGATGTTAGATTATGTGACTTTCACCTAGTTGGCGGTTTTTGAAACCTGAAGCCATTACAAGATGTTCAAAAGACTGAAAATATTCAGTTAGGCCCCTTTCACATCAGCCTTTCGCTGATGTGCGGCAGATCCAGCAGATTTACCGCATCTGCCGGATCGGCCGCCTAACGGCCGAATTGCGCCCTGATCCGGCAAGCTCCATGCATTGTCTATGGACCGCTGCGGCAAGTGCAGTTACGCCGGATCGGCCGGATCCGGCACTTGTGGCTGCGGAAAAAATGCTGCAATCAGTAGGTTTTTTTCACGACCGCAAATGCCGGATCTGCCACATCCGGCAGAACCGCATTTGCCGCATTGGACTGCAAGCCCCATAGAAAAAGCATGGGGCTTGCCGGATCCGGGCCGTAAGTCAGCCGTTAGGCAGCAGATCCGGCGCCACCTGCTGGATCGGTCACAAACATCAGCGAAACGCTGATGTGAAAGGGGTGATGTGCTCCCAGGCTATGGGGTACTCGGGAGTCGGGCCGGTGCTGTCTCTCTGGGGTATCACGGTAGTTGTGACCCGGTCCCGTGGCCTGGGATCAGTCCAAAAAGGGGTTATTTACAGGGGATTTGTTGTGACGCCACCCGGGGTATGTGGTCAATAAAACCACCGCTGCCGTATTCCTGCTGGGGACGGTGACTTGGGGCAGCCCTCCTCGGGTAGGGCTGAGGGTCCCCAGGGCAGGAGTAGATGTGATGGATTGGCCTGGTGAGGGATTGTGTGCAGTGCAGTTCACTTCCTTCAAAGCTACAGCTCTCCAGCCAGTGTGCAGGGATGACAGTCTGTGGCTCCTCAGACGGGACTTCACTGCGACGCTGCACGTAAACAGTCTCAGGCAGTGATGAGCTTACTGGGTACTTTACTAGGTCTTTCACAGCACAACAGTTCACACAGTTTACAAGTTACAGTTCTTTCAGCTCTTTCCAGTTACAGTTCTCACACTTTAGCTCTTCTTCAGGTAACTCAAATTGTGCAGCTCTGGTAGCGTTTCTGTGTTGCTCCCTCAAAGTCCTTTCAGGCATCTCTCTCAGTGTTAATGTAGTACCTCACCCACGGGTTCAGTCTGGTTGTCGCGGACTCATGGGTGAATATATTTCCCTTGCAGTCAGGATCACCAGTCCTAGTATGACAACTGTGTTCTTAGACCGTAGGGGAAAGTTAGGCTGCAGCACATAAAGTTTCTGCCCCACACCGGTGTATCTCGTGATTAGGGTCTGGAATCCCCGGTCACTTCTTCAGAGCCGGTTCTCTGGTTTTGGCCTAGCCCTCCAGTGTCCCAGGTTCAGTATTTGGGCACACCAGGCTCCTTCTGTATGTCACTGTCTTTAAGGGTGCCTCTGGTCAGCTAAGATGCGTGCGGCTGCCGGGCCCTTGTCCTCCCACTCTTCCTTCTGCTGTGGGGTGTCTTTCAGTCTCTTTCCCCTTCCCGTCACCTCCAGGCTATGGAGCGGGATTTCTCTCCTAGTGTCTGTGCCTCTCAGGATTCCGCGCCTCCAGGGAACCCAAAACCTCCTGGGAAGACTCTCTCTCTTTGTTCTGTTCTCACGTTCTCTCCCACTGTTCTGCTACTGCTTGTTTTTCGTCTCCTCTAACTGTAAGTTCCTGGGTTTTTATTGTGTTGGTCTCTCCACCCACTTTGTCAGTGTCTACCTACGTTCCACCCCTTGCCCAATCTAGAGTCCTAGGCATAGGGTCGGTGTTTGTGCGGTGTGGGTGTGTTTTCAACCACCTTGCTTCCCTGGCTGCTATTCCCTCTTGTGGACTCCTGGTCGCAGGGGCGCCACATGGGGCCTTAGTCGTTTTTACATAGAGATGCATATGTTAGTTTTTTTGAACCTTGTCTTTAAAAGATCTTGCATGCACATCGCCTGAAACAGATTATATATATTTTGGCCAAAACACGGGAAGCTTGCAACTTACACGTCAATGGTCCTCACTTTTGCAGGTCCCCATCTCTACTCTGGGAAGTTCTCTGCACCCAGCTTGTGTATTAGTATTAAATTTGCCATGGTGAGTTATTTTTGAGATATTGTTGGATACATTCCATGTTTCAGGGAATAAGTTAGGGACTTGCAAAAGTGAGGACCCTTGACGTGTGGGTGGCAGGCTTCCGTGTTTCGGCCAAAATACAAACTAATACCTCACATTTACAATGCACATTTGATACATTTTTGCAAGGTGTAGTGGGGCCTTCTGAGTTTAGATGTTAAACTGGTGAGCCTGTCTTGTGAGATACACTCATATAGTGATAACTAGCCCGCCACATCTGACGCTAATAATAAGCTACTGTTCAGACACTGTGTATCTCGCTCATCTATATGACAGACTCTCTATGCAGCATCATTAGAGTGAATCATACAAGCAGCTGCTCCCCTCTATTAACCTTTTAATAACCAGGTACATCATATGTCGGCTCCGTCTTTGATGTGAGGTCCAGTGCTGAGCTCACATCTTTTCTCCCACATCTCAGCTGATATCATCAGCTGAGATTTGTGGCTACCACCATCAGAGATCTGATCGGTGCTGTTAACTCTTTGAATCGCGCTGTCATTCACTGATCTAAACTACCGCCGCAGGGATTTTACCTTTGGATGGCGCTGTCATTCACGTGATCAAAACTACCACGTCAGGGATTTTGCTGTTCCCCGCCATAATCTGAGATCCCGCGATCTCTGATCGTGGGATCTCACTGTGTCAACCTGATAGCCCGGGGTCCTGTGGTGACCCCGGATGTTATCAGGGATCACTTCCTGTGGATGGCTGGCGAGCTCCAGCATCCACATGAAGTAATTTCATTTGTGCTATGTCCCAATGTGCTGCGGCTCATCGTGACATAGCACAAGCAATCGGACAGTGCATCACTGTGGTGTCTTATGGGGAAGTGTAAAACAGAAATAAAAGTTTTTAAAAATATGAAAAAAAAAACACAAAAGTTCAAATCACCCCCTTTTTGCCCATTCAAAATAAAAGTATTAACATTTTTTTAAAAATACATATATTTGGTATTTTCGCTTTCAGAAATGCTCGATCTATCAAAACATAAAATCAATTAATCAGATCTGGAATCGGCGTTACTGAAGAGTCCAAACGCCAAAATTATGTCTTTTGGTCGCAGCAACATTGCAATACAATGCGATAATGGGTGATCACACCAATGTTTCTACACAAAAATGGTATCATTAGAAATGTCAGCTAAATACACCACAAATAAGACATCACACAGCCCCAGATCCCGAATCATGAGAACGCTACGAGTCACAGAACATGGCGCAAAAAGCGCAATTCTTTTTTTTTTCAAAAGTCTGAATATTTTTTCACCACTTAGATACCAGTAAAAGTATACATGTTTGGTATCTAAGAACTTGTACCGACCTGAGGCATCACACCGTCATGTCAGTTTTACTATACAGTGAACATGGTGAATAAAAAACCCAAAAAACAAACGTGTAATTGCCCTATTTTTTGCAATTTCACCGCACTTAGAATTGTTTCCCATTTTCTTGTGCACTATATGGTAAAATAAATTATTTCATCTGAAGGTACAACTCGTCCTGTGACCCACCCAGTGGTCTATGGGAACTCGGTACTTGGAGGTGCTGTCTCGGTGGCTGGTGCCCAGGCCCGTAACCCTGGAGGTCACTTGTTAAAAGGGAAAAATAATAAAAGTTTATAATAAAGTCTCGTGACGCCACCTGCAGTTTCTGGTGATCTCACCAGCGCCGCTGTCGGACCTCCGGGGATGGTGGTATTGCAGCCAGTTGATAATGCTCCCTGCAGGCGGAGCGGGATCCCCGGGGCAGAGTAGCTGCTGTGCTGGTTGTCGTGGTAGCAGCTCTGTGGATTAGCTTAATACAATAAGACGCTGGAGGCTTGCTGACTCTGTACGGGTACTTTACTGGCAACAGTTCTTCATCAGTTCAGGTACACAGTTACACAGTCTTTGCGGGTAGCTGGCTGGGTAGTCATTGGGGAGAATAAAGTCTCTTTGAGGCTCCCAGGGTGTTCCTTCAGTTACTTTCACTGTCCCTTGTTCCTGCGCCTCCTTACTTTCCTTGCGCTGTCCTGCACAACCCACTTGTCTACCAGGTCCGTTGGGTGCTATGAGGTACCCTTCTTCTCTAAGGGGCTCAACCCGATTTAGTGCTCCTGGTGGGGCTGCACGTTCTGGACAAGGTCGCGGCTGCTTGGCAAACCTGCGACCCACCGGTATTAATAGCTCAGGGTTAGACTCGCCTGCACCATGACTTGGAGCCGATACCCTGCTGTGGACCAGGATTCCCCTGGACCGTGGATCAGGTCCAGCACTGGGTCTCCTCCTTCTGTCTGGGTCGCCGCTCCTTTTGGACGACCTCCCTGTGGTGTCCCTCTAGGACTTGACTCTTCTCTCTCGTTCACTCACTTACTACCCTGTCTGTGTGCTTTTCCCGCTCCTACTACCCTAACGCTCCTCACACCGGGACAGGATACCCTGGTAACGGGTTGCCAATTGGTCCCCTATGTTAGGTGTAGGGATGCTGGGATAAGAGCCTCTGGTTGACTTTACACTCCCCAATGACAGGAATACCGTACACTCAGTCATGGGTGCAGTACCCCTACTGTGGCGCACTGACCAGTGGGGTGCCACACCTACAAAAAACAAGCCCTCATATGTCTATATTGATGGAAAAATAAAAATGGTTCTTGGAAGAAGGGGAGGGAAAAATGGATACCATGAAGGGGTTAAAAGGCTGTGAGTGGTTGGTCCATCTGCATGATGCACCAGCGCTGCCCCCATCTCTACTTGGGGAAGTTCTCTGCACCCAGCTTGGGCATTAGAAGCCAGTATATGGCTAGGGTCACATTTCCGTTTTGTTTGCAAAATCCTGATCCGGTTTTGAACTTTAAAAAAGCTCAAAACCGGACCAGGAAACGCTCCTGATAGGAGCCTATGCAAAACACCGGATGGCTTCACAAGCCATCCGGTGGCCGGATCCGGCACTGCTGCCTGCGTTTAAAATCATGCAGGCAGCAGTTTTCGCAGCGTTTGCCGGGACCGCACTGCCGTCACCGGATGGCTCAGGATGTGTAATCCTGAGCCATCCGGTAACTGCAGAGTTTGCGGATCCCGGCTATTGCCGGGATCAGCAAACTTAATAAAGAGTTGAATAGCTGAGCTAAATGACTGTTTGAGGTCTGTAGGGGGGCTTAGACCCCCCTACAGACCGGCCGCCGACTTCTATAGTGTTCTTCTACAATTTCTCACTGTGCACGGGCTCCTCGGAGCCCGTGCATGTCACCCAAAGTTGCCCCTACCCCCCCGTATCACTATAGAGGGGTGCATACACCCCTCTATTACAATTATGCTTTAATTATGTGATATATACAATGAATTATCCAAATCGCAAAGTAAGTATATATTTACATGTGTCCGGAGGCAGAGTGAAGGGATTTCCATGGGCGGGGCTGTGTGCAGTAGCCTCCGCCCGCTCCTTCTTGATGGCCGCCCCCTCTGGCCGTAATCCAGTCTTGTGAGGGCGGGCACGTCGTTAAAGGGGCGTGGCTAACCGCGGCACATAGTTAGCCACGCCCCTTTAACGACGTGCCCGCCCTCACAAGACTGGATTACGGCCAGAGGGGGCGGCCATCAAGAAGGAGCGGGCGGAGGCTACTGCACACAGCCCCGCCCATGGAAATCCCTTCACTCTGCCTCCGGACACATGTAAATATATACTTACTTTGCGATTTGGATAATTCATTGTATATATCACATAATTAAAGCATAATTGTAATAGAGGGGTGTATGCACCCCTCTATAGTGATACGGGGGGGTAGGGGCAACTTTGGGTGACATGCACGGGCTCCGAGGAGCCCGTGCACAGTGAGAAATTGTAGAAGAACACTATAGAAGTCGGCGGGCGGTCTGTAGGGGGGTCTAAGTGACTCACCGTAGCCGGGGGGTACACGTAGCGGGCGTTGTTTCTCCTCCAGTCACGGAACCGCGCCTGCGGTGGTGTAGGCCCGGTGGTCCAGATCAATAGGGGAATGGCGGAACAGTGGGGGTGATTTGTCTTCGTGACGCCACCTGCGGGTGTTCTGGTAACTTTACCAGCGCTGTTCGGGTCTCCGGGGGATGGTACACAGCGAGATGGAACGCTCCCCACAGGATGAGCGGGAATCCCGGAGCCGGGAGCTGCGCAAGATGTTGTGAGGCAGCTGAGGGACGCTGTGCTGAATCCAGGAATAATGCACAACCACGCACAGTCTCTTTTAGGTACCTTTACTGGATGATAGTCAGGTACACTCGGACCGGGATAGTGAAGTTGGCACTTATGGAGTTTCACAGCAAGCAGTGTTAGGCTTCCTTTCTCTACTTCTGGTGCTAAGGTCGGGTGGATGTGGAATCCAGCCGGACCGGGCAGTTTGTTCAATGGAACGGATTTCACCTGGTTATCAGCACTGAGGGCACTGTAAAAGGGTCTGAGCAGGATCAGTACTCTTCCCTGGGCTCTCGTGGATGGGTGCATCAGGTGGAACAGGTGGCTAAACCTCCTGTTGGATGTGCTGGTTCTCTGTGAGGGCTTTGTAGCTTCCACAGCTTCGGTTCCAGTAACCGGATGGTTTGGAAAGAGTTGGATTAACTCTGTATTCCTGAGAGGTGATCTCCTTCTTCCTATTATCACAATTGCAGGGATCTCCACTGGCTAACAGGCTAGCAGGGCCTAGTGTGTTCCTCATAGGGTGGAGGTTTCACGCAGGCAGGCAGCTCTTGTAGCGTCTACCACACTCTGAAGTTTCTCCCTCCAAGACTCTTTTTATAGGGGGAACTGGTTAGAAGTCACCAGTGTTAGCTCCCCCTAGAGGCTCGGGGTGAAACCAGGTGTTCTAAGTGTTGTTTGTGTTGTGGTTTTGCTGTGCTGTTACTTACTCCATTTGTACCTAAGGATTTCTGTGGTGCCCAACAGGTGCCAGGGTGCCACATTCCCCCTTAGTTAACCTCAGTTCTCCCGGCTGAGCAAAAGGTTCTTTTTACAACTTACCACTAAGCATTTATAACATTCAATTTACAAAGTCTTAAAGAAAACACAAAAATCACTGAAAAGGAAGTGAAAAATGTGGAAAAGGTGAAAAGCAGTCCGTACGGCACTAGTCCATCTGCCGCAGGCTGGAAAAAGGTAAAGTTAGTGGTCACACAAGTCCTGTGACAATTGTTCAAAGTTTATGGAAAGGGAAAAAGGTAAAGTCCAGGGATACATGGTAAACTTTATACATTCCCTACGGGTGTCTCTGCTTGGGAGGCCGGTACTAACCTTCTATACCTTACCAGGCGCTTTCTGTTCCCAACTTAGTATACTTGGGACATAGCCCAGTTCCTCCACCCTTCTGTACACTACTTTTTACAGGTTTTGAAAAACAGTCTTATATACAAACACTTACAGGTTATATTTTCCACTACATTTTAAACCCATTCTCCAAGTTTATGTGGGGGTTGACCTAATGTACTACGTGTGGATCTGCGTAGTGTGGGTGTTTCCAAAGCTGTTGGTGTAGTGTACGAAGTGGTTGGTACTTCTCTATGTCTGCTTTGTGTAAGACCATAGTAAGTGCGGAGTCTATCAACTGGACTGACCTCTGTAGGTAGTTGATTAGGAAAGGCTTCTCTTACTGTGGGACTAGCAGGCTGACCGATTACAGGAATCTCAGGTTCCATGATAACAGGCTGCAATTCTTGCACTTGGACTTCTTCTTCTTGGACTTGTGGAATTGGATTAGGCTTTGGCTGATCTTCTACAGGTTGGTAGAAATGCATAACTGGTATGAGGAATGCATCACCTATTTGTGGCCAATCAGCTGGTAAGTATCCAATTTCTGTAAGGACTAGATTTTCTTTTGTTTCTTCATCTTTAGTTACAGTGGGGTAACTGGTTGCTTGTGGGATTAACTGTGGCGGACATTTCTTCAAATGATCCCTTGAGACAGTCGCAATAGTATTCCCATTGTCTTTGCTAATAACACAAGTTTTTGAGTTATCAAAGTGTGACGGCATAACGGTGTAGGGTATGGATTCCCAACTGTTATCCAATTTGTTAGTTTTTCTTTTTCTTTTCAGCACTACATCACCTATAGCTAGTGGTTCAGCTGAGGCGTGCTTGTTAAAGTCTTTTTCTTGTTTGGTCCTACTGATTTCAAGGTTCCTTTCAACACTCTCTTGTACTTTTCTGTACTTTTCTTGGCGTTGGCTGACCCAGTCTTCATCAGAAGAATCTTCTGTGGGTTCAATGGTTCCCATCTGCAAATCAATAGGCAGTTTACCTGGTCTTGCTCTCATCAAGTAAGCAGGTGTGTAATTTGTCGAACTGACAGGTATGTGGTTGTAGATGTCCATGAGATCTGGAAGTTTCTCTGGCCATTGATTTCTCTCTTCAACTGGTAAGGTCTTGAGCATGTCAATGACTATGTGGTTCATCTTCTCACATAAACCGTTCGTCTGAGGATGATAAGGTGTGGTGCGGATTTTCTTACACCCATACAGCCCTAAGAATTCTTGGAACAGAGCTGATTCGAAGGCTGGCCCTTGGTCAGTTAAGACCTGGTCTGGATACCCATGGGGGCGACAGAAGTAACTCTGGAACGCTTTTGCTGCTACCTCAGCAGTTAAATCCTTAACTGGAACGACTACCAGGAATCTTGAGTAGTGATCAACGATGGTGAGAGCGTAGGTGTACCCGGTTCGACTTGGGGTAAGCTTCACGTGGTCGAGAGCAACTATTTCAAGAGGTTTGGTGGTAACAATTGGTTGCAACGGAGCTTTCTGAGTTAGATGGTCTTTTCTTCGAAGGTGACATGGTCCACAGTTTTTACACCATTTGTCAATGGAACCTCTCATACCGACCCAGTAGAACCGATCCTTCAGGAGTCTTTCCAGCTTCTTCCATCCAAAGTGTCCTGCATCATCATGGTATGCTTCAAGGATCATTTGGACTTCAGTCTTGGGAACTACAATCTGCCAGATGAGTTCATGGGTTCTTGGATTGAGGTATCTTCTGCATAGTTTACCTTGGTAGACGAACAACCTTCCTTTCTCCTTCCACAGGCGTTTAGCATTTGGTGAGGCATCAGAGTCCATGTTGGCGTGTTCTTGAGTGATGAGATCCCTTACCAGGCTGACATCTGGGTCGTTGGCTTGAGCCTCCTTCCAGTCATGGTGAGGTAACGGGTTCACGGTCCTCTCTACACGGGTCTGGTTTCTCTGATGACATGTTGCTGTACCGGAACGGTGGAAAGCAGGTAGTTCAATCTCTTCTAGGTCATCTATGTCTTCTCCCTCTTCAGGAAGGTGGGGCATTCGGGACAGGGCATCAGCATTGCCGTTCTTGTGACCTGCCCGGTACTTTACAGTGAAGTCGTAGTTAGCGAGTCTTGCTACCCAACGCTGTTCTAGGGCTCCCAGCTTTGCAGTCTCTAAGTGTGTTAGAGGATTGTTGTCTGTGAAAGCTGTGAACGGGACGGAGGCCAGGTAATGCTTGAAACGCTCTGTGATCGCCCAGACCAGGGCCAGGAACTCCAGCTTGAAGGAGCTGTAGTTTTCGGGTTCCTTTCGGTGGGACGGAGCTTTCTGCTTGCGTAGGCTATCACCTTCTCCTTGCCCTGTTGACGTTGAGATAGGACTGCTCCTAAACCTTCATTACTTGCGTCAGTGTACAACAGAAACGGTAGATTGTAGTCAGGGTAAGCCAGGATTTCTTCTCCAGTTAAAGCATCTTTTAACGTTTGGAAGGACTTGTCCTGCTCTGGGCCCCAGTGGAACGGGGGTCCCCTGATCTTGCCGTTTTTGGATTGACCTACTAGGAGATCTTGCATAGGTGCGGCTATCTTGGTATAGCCTTTGATGAATCGTCGGTAGTACCCGACCAGTCCTAGGAATTGACGTACCTCTTTATGATTGATTGGTGCTGGCCAGTCCTTGATGACGGTGACCTTATCCGGATCCGGTGCTACGCCTTCGGCACTGACCACATGTCCTAGGTATTGGACCTTAGGTTTCAGCAGGTGGCACTTGGACGGTTTCAGTTTCATCCCGTACTTGGACAGTGACTCGAACACTTCACTCAGGTGTTGGAGGTGATCTTCATAGGTCTGAGAGTAGACAATGACATCATCAAGGTATAACAAGACAGTCTCAAAGTTCTTATGGCCCAAACAACACTCCATAAGTCTCTGGAATGTTCCTGGGGCATTGCACAAACCGAATGGCATACTGTTGAACTCGCATAAGCCCATGGGAGTAGTGAAGGCTGTCTTCTCACGATCCTCCTCTGCAACGGCAACCTGCCAGTACCCACTAGTAAGATCTAATGTGGAGAAGTAGTTGGCAGATTTGAGTGCAGCTAGTGACTCTTCTATGCGGGGTAACGGGTATGCATCTTTGTGTGTGACTTTGTTGATTTGCCTATAGTCTACGCACATCCTCATACTACCATCTTTCTTTTGACCAGGACTAGTGGTGCGGCCCAGGGACTACAGCTATCCCTAATGACTCCTGCATTCTTCATGTCCTGAAGCATCTCTTTTGCTTTCTGGTAGTGAGTGGGTGGTATAGGCCTGTACCTTTCTTTGATAGGTGCATGGTTGTTTGTGGGGATATGATGTTGTACCCCTTTAATCCTCCCAAAGTCAAGTGGGTGTTTGCTGAACACTTGCTCATACTCCCGAACTACCCGGTATACTCCATTTTTCTGGTGAGAGGGTGTATTGTCAGTCCCTACACTGAGTTCTTGACACCATTTCTCTAACTGATCTTTGGAGTGAGGGGGTTCATCAGTGACTATTTGGTTTGAGGATTTTACATCCATCACAGCATCATCTTTTACTTGGTACAATTTTGCAACAGTTGCATATCTAGGTAGTCTGACTTCGTCATCATCATAATTCAATATGCGTACGGGGACTCTCCCCTTTCTCACATCGACTAACCCTCTGGCTGTCAAGAGCGTAGGACTACTGTCAGACATTACAGGTTCTACTACAGCTTGGTAGTCCTGCCCTCTGAGGCCTATGGCTGCTCGACACCAGATCATCATTTCACTTCTGGGTGGTACCACAATTGGAATGGGATCTGTGACCCTTACTCTGCCAATCTCACCATTTGACAAGGTTACCTGTTGTTGATACACCAGAGCTCTGATCTGCTTTTGGATAGCCCTCTTTTCTCTGGGTTTACCGGCTTCAGCACTCTGTTGGAGTAAAAACAACACTTCATCGAGGCATTTGATCATTACATTGGTACCCAATATGACATATGGATCCTTGTGGTTAGGCTTATCCTGAACCACTAAGATACCCTGGTTTTTCAACTGCACCCTCCCCACCTTTACTGTAGCTTCCCACTGTCCCTCTATGGTAACCGGAATACCATTAGTGGCTTCAAGGTTCATCTCGGGAGTTGGGGGTTCTAGCTTAACATCTGGCCAGAACTGCTTGTAAAGGGTACTGGGGATGGATGTCACCTGGGATCCAGTGTCTATCAAGGCGGAGATCGCGATGCCATCGATGACGATTGGTAAGTATGGACAGTCTCCCACATACTTGTGTTCCCAGCTCGACGTAGGGCCTGCACAGTCTACTCCTGGGGTTGGCCCTTCTCGCCCAGGGGTCGCTCGTTTAAAGGACGGGATTGCAGGTTGCGTCCTCCTAAGTCGTTCTGCTGACTGTTGCGGCGTCTGTCAGGACTGCGGCGGTCTGCAGGTTTTCCTCGCGACGGCTGTGTCTTTCTCCTCATCCACGGGACGTCGTCAGGACTGTCGGCGAGTTGAATCTTGTCCGATGGCCTTGCATCTGTCTTGGGTCTTCTCCCAGCTTGTAGCTTGGCCATGTCCTTCATCAGCTGCTCGACATTAGCACACAGTTGATCAAACCGGTCAGGTGTCACAGTCTGTGCACTGGACTGAATCGCAGGGGTTGGAGATGCTGCTGCCGGCACGGAAGGGGTGTCAGTGCACTGCTGCTGCGGTGAAGCGGGATCAGGTACTTCAGCGAGTCGTTGTCCCCAAACTGTTAAGTCTCTCAAGGTATCAAACTCTGCGCCTGGATTTTGTATGGACCACCAGCTTGCTTGCTTCCTATCCTCAGATAGTTTAAGGCCCACAATAAATTGTCCAATTAACGCTTTGTTCTCATCTCGAGCACTGTCAGGGTCGACTTGTTTTAACAGTCTGTATGCTTCTTGCAAGCGCAGTGAATAATCAAGGACACTTTCTTGTGCCCCTTGGTTACAACGATAGAATGACAGTCTTAATCCAGCTTCGGTATGGCACTCAAAGACCCGAGTTAATCTAGCGAATATCTGCTCCACAGATTCCTGAACTTCTACAGGCCAGCTGCGGCTCTGCAGTTCGGCTGCACCGGTTAATTGTCCCATAATAACTGAAGCTCTTTGCTTACCGGTCATCGGGTACATGTCCAGGGCTTGGCATATCTTCCTCTGGAAGTTTTCCAAGGTGCTGGGTACGCCGCTGTACTTGGGTAACCAGGTCGCACTAGGAACGTAGGGTAGAGACATCGGCATAATCGGAGCGGGTTGCGGTGGCATACCGCCGACTTGTTGCTGTCCATCAAGTTGTATATTTTGAGGTGCCGCTTGGTCTAGCGGGGGCACCGCGTGATCGGGAGCCGGGTTACTCATGGTCGCTCCCCCTTAGTTAAGCGTAGCCTTTCCCTCGGTTGCAAACGGAAGTGTCGGCCTCGCGGTGAGGAGTGAGGCACCACGGGAGTTTCCGGTTCCTGCTGCGTACAGGGGAAGTCGTCAGAGCGTGGGGGCGGGGACAATCTTCGCGCCCTCTGCACAGTCATGCCCCTTCTTTTCCCGCCTTTTCGCGCAGCAATGGCGGACCAAATGTACAGTTCGATATTTACAGTCAATAAATAGCACACAATACCCGTGATAACGGGCCTGCTCGTATCCTGTTCGTGACGCCAAATTCTGACTCACCGTAGCCGGGGGGTACACGTAGCGGGCGTTGTTTCTCCTCCAGTCACGGAACCGCGCCTGCGGTGGTGTAGGCCCGGTGGTCCAGATCAATAGGGGAATGGCGGAACAGTGGGGGTGATTTGTCTTCGTGACGCCACCTGCGGGTGTTCTGGTAACTTTACCAGCGCTGTTCGGGTCTCCGGGGGATGGTACACAGCGAGATGGAACGCTCCCCACAGGATGAGCGGGAATCCCGGAGCCGGGAGCTGCGCAAGATGTTGTGAGGCAGCTGAGGGACGCTGTGCTGAATCCAGGAATAATGCACAACCACGCACAGTCTCTTTTAGGTACCTTTACTGGATGATAGTCAGGTACACTCGGACCGGGATAGTGAAGTTGGCACTTATGGAGTTTCACAGCAAGCAGTGTTAGGCTTCCTTTCTCTACTTCTGGTGCTAAGGTCGGGTGGATGTGGAATCCAGCCGGACCGGGCAGGGTGTTCAATGGAACTTGCTTCACCTGGTTATCAGCACTGAGGGCACTGTAAAAGGGTCTGAGCAGGATCAGTACTCTTCCCTGGGCTCTCGTGGATGGGTGCATCAGGTGGAACAGGTGGCTAAACCTCCTGTTGATGTGACTGGTTCTCTGTGATGGCTTTGTAGCTTCCACAGCTTCGGTTCCAGTAACCGGATGGTTTGGAAAGAGTTGGATTAACTCTGTATTCCTGAGAGGTGATCTCCTTCTTCCTATTATCCCAATTGCAGGGATCTCCACTGGCTAACAGGCTAGCAGGGCCTAGTGTGTTCCTCATAGGGTGGAGGTTTCACACAGGCAGGCAGCTCTTGTAGCGTCTACCACACTCTGAAGTTTCTCCCTCCAAGACTCTTTTTATAGGGGGAACTGGTTAGAAGTCACAGTGTTAGCTCCCCTAGAGGCTCGGGGTGAAACCAGGTGTTCTAAGTGTTGTTTGTGTTGTGGTTTTGCTGTGCTGTTACTTACTCCATTTGTACCTAAGGATTTCTGTGGTGCCCAACAGGTGCCAGGGTGCCACATAAGCCCCCTACAGACCTCAAACAGTCATTTAGCTCAGCTATTCAACTCTTTATTAAGTTTGCTGATCCCGGCAATAGCCGGGATCCGCAAACTCTGCAGTTACCGGATGGCTCAGGATTACACATCCTGAGCCATCCGGTGACCGCAGTGCGGTATTCAGCACACAGTTTTGAAAAAAAACTGTGTGCGACCGGCATTGCGTTCACCGCATCCGGATCCGGATGCGGTGAATGCAATTTAGGTTTGCAATGTGACCCACATCTCCTGTGCTGAGATAATCTTATATATGTGTCCCTGCTATGTACTGTGTAATGGATGTGTCTGACTGTACAGGTACATGGTCTGATCATACCACATCCCCTGTGCTGAGATAATCTTACATATGTGTCCCTGCTATGTACTGTGTAATGGATGTGTCTGACTGTACAGGGACATGTTCTGATCAGGCAATAAAGCACTGAAGAGTTAAACAACAAATTCGGCTCTGCTGCCTCCATAATTGGATATAATTGTTTTCTTTGATAGGTAGTGACTAAATGTATTTGACATTGAGCCGCTGTTATGGTAATAAAGTTGTTGAAAGCATCGGCACAAGAACAAAAGACATGAAAATGATTCCATTTTATCTTCACTTTGAAGGTAAGTGGTCACGATGAACACATCACCATAGCGACAATGAACATGAAGGGGCAGAGAAGACCGGATGGAGGCATCAGGGCAAAATTAGGCAACATCAAGGCTCCATCAACAAAGTGGAATCAGTAGGCCCGGTTTCCATAGCAACCAATCAACCCCTTCAAATGAGTCTTTACTTTTTCTGCTTAATTCATGGACAAGGGAATGAATAATATGAAATACAATGCTACAAATCCTACATCATATTGAAAGGCTTGTTACATCTATGTAATGCCATGTCTGATGGGAATTGTGGTCCCTCTGCTTAAAGTGTGAAGCACACTGTCTGATCCATTATTATTATTATTATATTGTGCACCTAATGCCTGTTTTGGGCATGTGTCACACTTCCTGGTGAGTGTGAGGGGTTAGTTAGCATGTAGTAAGATAGAGTAGGTGAAGGAGAGGTCCAGTGAGGAGGCAGCAGGAGCTGCTCTGAAGGGACCAGCTGCAAGCAGGGAACCAGTCCCTAGGTTATCTAGGCTTATAGGGCCTGGTCGCAGAACTAGGTGCTGGCGAGTTTCAAACTCACCAGCAACTCAAGAGGAGCTCTCCGAGGCTTCATTAGTCTATAGGGGCAGGGAAATACTATAGGCATTGATACCCGCAGGACCCCAACTAGCAGCCAGGCAGATAGTAACTATCAGCAACCAAGAGGGAGTACTGGAAGCTCAATGCACCAAGAAACATAAAACTCAAGGTAAGTCAGCAGGAAGGTCATATTACTCACCTCGAAGAGCGGACTACAGTTCTCACCGGACTGGCTGGACCACATGTCTGGTGTTGAGTGTACTACCCTGGAATTGGTACAGAGGCACAGTAAAAAGATAAAGCAAAATACTATCTCCTGCTGCCTCATTTCTCTCCTACACCTACCGCCAGTACCCTCATCATCTCCCTGGCGCCAGCCCTGGTTGGGAAGGGTTTTCTATCTGCGCTACTATACCACCCCAGGGATCATCTGCAGGGCCAGTCACATCAGACTGATTATCCCAACTGGCGTCAAGAACAATCTTTAGTCCTTCTACTATGCCCTTTACATGTGCAGTTAGGATTACAGCTGCTGGGCACAGTTACTATGAACCGAACTCTGGCCAAGCTGCTGAGTAACCTGGCCCTTACAACCGACACCGATGAGATGTAGGAAGTGCGAGATAGCAGAGCCATGGGAAGTGCAGAGGTAGCAGAACTATAGGTGAGGAGTTAGCAGAGCTAAGGGAAGTGGTGCCGAGGTAGCAAAGATGTGAAAGGTGCTGATGTAGCAGAGCCATGGGAGGTGCCTAGGTAGCAGATCTACAGAGGTGCCAAGGTGGCAGACCTATAGAAGGTGCTGAGGTGGAAGAACTGTAGGAGGTGCTGATGTAGCAGAGCTATAGGAGGTGCTGAGGTAGGAGAGCTATGGGAGGTGCTGATGTAGCAGTTGTACCAGGGCCCTTTTTACTGGGGCACTCATAGGATCTTGGTGCTATATAATGGAACTAGGTTAACAGTTTGGATTGACACTTATTAGATGCTATAAACTCCTCGAGATAAGTGAATATGCAGTCTTGTTTGGTTCAGTGTCTGGGCAGGTCCAAAGCTTTTCACTTATTACTTTATTATAGTAGATAAGAACCTGAGTTTTATTTCAGGTACTTTTAGGACATAACATTAAAGATAAAATTCAAGTTTCGGTATTTCACTCCTATCTCACTCTTTGCTCAAAATATGAAAGATGCTGAGATATGAGGGGCTGTTTGTTAAAGTCTTTACAATGTACAACTATTTTACACAATTGGGTCATAGTTTCCATTAGATAGGCATGTGTCAGGTCCATCGTAGTACAGATAGCGAAGGTGTCGGACAGACCTAACTAACTTATAATGGGGTCCAAGCCCCAGGTATGTCAATGTGCAATGGGGTAGTGTGGGACTACATAGATGTTAGTGGTAATTCAGAATTTGGGCTGGATATTCACGAGACGTGGAAGATGATTGATTTCAGAAAAGCCAAAAAAGGAAATCATAAATTCAATTTTTGCATTTGTTATGTGGATTATGAAATAATACCTCAGTATTACACCTTTATGAAACTGAACTTAGGAAACCCTGCCCGTATTTTATAGCATTTTGCCATTTTTCCTAATTTAGCATCTTTTACAATGCTGATGCATACATATATTTTACAATATAAAGCGATCAAAATGTAAAACATCAGTGAAGCATATTTTGGTTTCCATCATTGCAAAGAAGTTCACTCATCATCATGTGGGTGGAAAAGGACAAACGGAGCCCTAGCAGAGCTATAGTAACCCGTGACTCAGCTTTGTAGGGCAAACAGGGGTTAATTGGCTTTGATATATATGGGTGAGTAACTAGTGTGGTCTAAAATGTAAGGGTTGATAATATGGGGAAGTTGCAAGAAATAGTGGGCACCACTGGCGTAACTTGAAGCTCAAGGGCCCTGATGCAAAACCTCTAAAGACAGTGGTCTTTTTCTATAGGCCAAAGGGACTCCAGGGCCCGGGTGCGATTGCAATCCCTGCACCTGTTGTAGTTACGCCCCTGGTGGGCACATATTAAAGGGGTCTTGCACTACTAGAACAACCCCGTCTGATTCCACTTGTGTCCCCCAGTTAAAATAATAGACCCTGTACTCACCTCCATTCCAGTTCTATTGGTAACCGCGTCCAATCGCCACTGGCATCCTTCTCCCCACCTTCGGACCAAATAGACAATCAACAGGAAGTGATGCTGTGGATGCTGCTCACTTCCTGTTGATGCTTTATTTGGTCTGAAGGTGGGGAGAGAGAGAGATGTCGGCAATGATTGGACGCAAGGTTTGCATAACGTCACAATGTCACATGAACCCCCGAACCACGATCACCGACAGCACCGGAATGGTGGTTACATGGAATGTGAGTACAGGGTCTATTATTATAACTGGGGAAAACAGATTGAATCAGAAGGGTTGTCCTAGTAGTGAACAACCCCCTTCAAGGAAGAGGGGTGCTGGGAGGCCTTCGTTCAGTACTAAGGTATCACAGCTAAAGGTCCCATCCGCACTGTGCAACAAGGGGCATGGGTAGGTTTGTATTGGTGTCATTTTGGCTCAGCGGTGTGAAGGGGTTCTTGAAGTTGGTGGAAATTTTTTGTGGTGGTATTGTACTTCAAGGAGATGACACCCTCCAATTGTGTTTTCAATGTATTAATGGCTTGGTGGAGGGTCCTGGAGGAGTCGGTGGCATGAGAAGGTATTTCTGGCAATGGAGGTACACATGAGCTGGAGGTCATGCTGGAAGATTACAATATTCAGATACTGACAGGACCATGGATCTCCAAGAACCGTCTTCAACCAAAAGTTATTATTGATTGTTATGTTTGTTATAATAAAGGCCGAATTGTCCAATTTAATCCAAAGGATGACTGGTTTATCATTATATGCAGAGGGGTATCTGGGTGTCAATAAGTGAAGTGGTTCTCAGAAGATGGTGGAAGGGAAGTCTCTACAAAACTTGAGTCAATGATTATGTTGATCCTCCAAATACACTTATTTGTCCCATGTATTCACCTTGACTTGATAAGTGTAAAGAAGGTTTACTTAGGCAACTTTTCTTAAAACATGCTATAGCCCTTCTATCGTAGTGTTGATCAGTGGCCGTCCAGGTCCTCACCGATCACTCAAATCCAGAAGGAGAAGCCCTTAGCTCAGAGGTCTAAATACTTTCTGATTTTAAGAGCCACATTAAGCTCTGAGAGAAGGTCACGAGCCACAACCAGCTCAGAGAGAGGGTCGGGAGCCACATCCAGCTCTGAGAGAGGGTCAAAAGCCATAACCAGCTCAGAGAGAGGGTCGGGAGCCACATCCAGCTCTGAGAGAGGGACGGGAGCCACATCCAGCTCTGAGAGAGGGACGGGAGCCACATCCAGCTCTGAGAGAGGGACGGGAGCCACATCCAGCTCTGAGAGAGGGACGGGAGCCACATCCAGCTCTGAGAGAGGGTCGTGAGCCACATCCAGCTCTGAGAGAGGGACGGGAGCCACATCCAGCTCTGAGAGAGGGTCGGGAGCCACATCCAGCTCTGAGAGAGGGACGGGAGCCACATCCAGCTCTGAGAGAGGGACGGGAGCCACATCCAGCTCTGAGAGAGGGTCGGGAGCCACATCCAGCTCTTAGAGAGGGTCCACGCGCCACATCCAGCTCTCAGAGCGGGTCACACACCACATCCAGCTCTCAGAGAGGGTCGCACGCCACATCCAGCTCTCAGAGAGGGTCGCACGCCACATCCAGCTCTGAGAAAGGGTCGTGAGCCACATCCAACTCCCGCCACCTTAACAGTCGTGACACCCAGAGCCCTCATTACTGGTATGATGACACCCCAAGCTTTTCTACAGAGATTACACTGAGGCAGTATACCAAGATCCAGGGGCTCCTACCTTACCCCTATCCAGATCTGCTCTTCTAGTTGGAACTAATCAGAAAAGTCAACATCTGGAGACCTGCTCTTCATAGATGTTTTCTAGATCCTGGTGCTAATACAACAAGCCGGCAGACAGGTGTGAGCCACAAATCACAGGCTTGCGAGCCACTTATGGCTCCTGAGCTACAGGTTGGGGACTCATGCCTTAGCTTATGCTAGAGTATTAGCAGTGCAGAGTATGTGCTCCATAGACAGCCTGTGGGTCCACACACTGTTCTGCTCCCAGCCAGGGATAGGCTTTTAGTCCTTGTTTGCTCGATCAGTGGATGTGACAGGACTGCACCCCCTCTAGTTAACTCTCTGGATTTGATGCTTCTTGGCACCTTCTTGCTACACCTTGACATGAACTTGCGACCGCTAGAAGGATGCAGCAGTCATGTGTTCACGTCATCATTCACATCATTGGTAAAGCAGAAAGTAGAGACCGACAGGTGACTTAGACAGGGTCAAAATTGGAAAAGGCTTAAAAAAGGTATGGTAATTACGGTATCTTGGCAAGAATAATTGTGTTGCAAGATAATCACAGTTTGGTAAATTGCATGGACCATGTTTATATACAAGCTGATACACCGACAGAAGAGGGCCCCTGTGCAAGAACAGTATATGGGCTCTTTACAGCACAAGAGGTCATCATAATGCACAATATCCCCCTGCTTTGGAGGCAGTTGTAACCCCTGTACCTCTTGGGCCCCTGTAAGGCTGAACAAGTTTCACCAATGAAATGTCCGCTCCTGCTTGAGTCATTATAATTGGTACAATAACTGATAAAGGCATAATACATGCGTCTGATGTGTCCACCATTGACCCTGATTATCAAGGTCTGAGCAGTAAATTATTGCAATCAATGTGAAATGTTATTCTGAGTGTCAGGAAGGTTCAGTCCTGGTCATAGTGCAACATGGGCTGGGAAGGACGTCACCATGAAAGTCAAATAAAATCATGAGCAACCACAGTGTTGGGACACCCCTATTGCTCGGCCCACTTTCCTTGTACTCCTACCCTTATCTCTCCTTCACAAATCCTTTCATTTTAACCTTGATGCTGACAAACTTCCTTAGGCTGGCCTCACGCCACGGAT
>JARQOC010000001.1:26241986-26264680 GCA_033576535.1 Allobates femoralis | reverse complement strand
TGTCAACCCAGGAGGAAAAGCGGATTGTGGAAGATCGGGGTCAAGGGACTGTCGTACTGTGTCTCCGTCAACTCTCTTCTTACTACGTGCCATGCCCTTAACGTTTCAGACGTAATGTTATGCAAGGTATTCAGGGATGCCAAGGCCTCCTTGGACAACCACTGCAAATAGCGAAGGGGTATCGGGGAGCCATCCTGTTCCACCCGTACCCACTGCTTAGAATCAGTTTTAAAATGCCAATCTATAAGGCGAACCAAAATGGCTGCCAAACAATATCTGCGGATGTCCGGGAGGCCAGCCCCTCCCTGTTCCCTAGGTGCAGCTAAGGTCTTCAGGCTTACTCTCGCCTTTTTACCATTCCAGATGAAACGTGAGATCGCTGATTTAAGAGTGCAAAAGAATGCACCGTTAGGCCACATGGGTACTGCCTGAAAAATATATAGGAACCTTGGAAGTATGTCCATTCCCACGACATGGATCCTCCCCAGCCATGACAACCTCAGGGGTCTATAATTTTCCAACAAAACTCCAACTTTGTCCAAAATGGCCTGATGATTTAATTGGAAAATTTTTGACATGTCAGCCGGAGAGACGTATTCCTAAGTAGACAATATGATCCGTTTTCCACCGAAAGGGAAAATTCCTTGCCGCTAAAGCCACTTCTTCTTGTGGTAGGGAGACGTTCAACATCTCCGTTTTGGAGAAATTGACCTTAAAATTACTGAGACCACCAAAGATCTCGAATTCCCGCAGTAAAGTGGGAAAGGTCATAGATGGTTGGGTGACATACAATAGTACATCGTCCGCAAAAAGTGCTGTCTTGTGGTGAACGTCACCCACCTCCAGCCCTTGGATGTCATGATTATCCCTTATGGCTTTTGCTAGGTGTTCCATCACTATAACGTATAGCAGGGGGGAGAGTGGGCAACCCTGTCTCGTCCGTTCTTCACCCGGAACGATCCTGATAGACCCCCATTTATGCGAACCCTCGCAGAAGGACAGGAATAGAGAGAGGAGATCCCATTCATAAATCTGGTGCCCAAGCCAATATGGACTAAAGCCTCTCTTAGAAACCCCCAATGGACCCTGTCAAAGGCCTTTTCTGCATCGATGGAAAGCAGACATAGAGGGGACTTCCACATTCTTGCCTTCTCAATTATGAGACAGGATCTAAGAATGTTGTCCCACGCCTCTCGGCCCTTAACAAAGCCCACCTGATCGAGATGTATAATGGATGGAAGTCTTGGGGAAAGTCTATCTGCCAGAATTTTTGCAAACAGCTTAACGTCCACATTGATGAGAGATATAGGTCGGTAACTCGCAGCCTCACGTAAGTCCTTGTTTGGTTTAGGCAACACACACAAATGTGTGCTTCCAGGGCTTGCGGGGGGAAAGTATCTCCCTCCAGGATAGCTCTGAAAGAGGAAAGCAAGTGAGGCAGCAAGTCACCGAGAAGAGTTTTGTAGAAACTGGGTGTGAAGCCGTCCGGGCCAGGGCTCTTAGAAGTTGAGGTGTTGTTTATTACCTCAGTAAGTTCCTCCACTGATACATCTCCCTCGAGGGGCTCCCTATCTTCTTCAGACAGAGAAGGAATCCCCACCTTGGCTATGTAGGACTTCAATTTGTTTTTCAATGCCCCATGTTCCATGTCATCAAATTTCCCCCGTAAGCTATATAGGTTTGCATAAAAGTCTTGAAACACCCTTGAGATCTCCTCCGATCTATGTACCAGCCCACCTGAAGGATTTTTAATTGTTGGTATGTACGTGGGACCGGACCTTGGATGAAGTAATCTAGCTAGAGGTCGTCCACTCACATTTGCCTTTTTATAGAAAAAACCCTTACTTCTCTCTTTGCGTTGTTCGAATCTAACGTCTAAGATATTGCGTAGCTTTACTCTAGCCGCAGTCAGCTCAACCAGCAACCCCTTAGCCCGCGAAATCTTATGATCATTTTCCAGTCGTCCAATCTTGGATAACAGTTTGTCAATCTGTTCGGACCTAAGCTTTTTTAACCTGGCCCCATGCTTTATTAAAGTGCCTCGAAGGAGGCACTTAAGTGCTTCCCATTTCATAGGCGGAGATGTAGGATCCTGAGTATGTGTCTGAGTAAACAACGCAATATCGGATTTCAAGTCCGTCAGGCAGTCAGCGTCCTTGAGGAGGTAGTTGTTAAGCCTCCAAGTCCATTCCCTCCTAGCCATCCCCGGGATCTCTAAGGAGAGAAAGATGGGGCTATGGTCTGACAATACAATATTGCCAACGGTAGCTTCAGGAGCCCAAGAGAGAACCCCGTGACTGACCAGGAATAGGTCAATCCTACTATATGATTGGTGGACCCCCGAAAAATAAGAGTAGTCTCTACCAGTAGGATTAAGGATTCTCCATACGTCCACCAGCTGCAATCTGCACAGGAGTTCCCTGAGAGCCTTCATCCTCTTAGGTGGAGCTGCCCATCTGCCCGATGTAGAATCTATGGATGGATCAAAGACAAAGTTAAAATCTCCTCCTATTATAACCTGACCTTCAGCGAAGTCTGCCAGTTTTAGCAAGAGAGCTCTACAAACTCTTGTCTGCTCCCTGTTAGGGAGGTACCAGTTTGCTAGGGTTATAAGGCTACCCGCTATCCTCAATTTGAGAAAGATATAGCGCCCTCCCGGGTCTATTATTGAATCCAGCAGCGTATATGGTAATCCCCGATGAAAGGCAACCGATACCCCTTTAGTTCTAGCCTCCACGTTAGTACTGTGGATCCAGTCTGTGTAGTGTTTCTCTCCTATGGCAGGAACGTGACCCTCCTTAAAATGTGTCTCCTGGAGGAATAACACTTGTACGCCCCTTTTGTGCATGTCGCATGTGATTTGTTGGCGCTTCTGGGGCGTATTAAAACCCCTGACATTAAGGGACCCAACCACCAGAGACCCCATCTTCCCGATCTTAGTTGGCCTTCCCCACTCCGCGGTTCCAAAAACCACGTGTGCTCCGCCTCCAGACAGATAAAGAAAGCAAAAGATAGAGAGAAAGAAGATAGAGAAGGAAAAAACCCCTGGACGAGGTAAGTATAACACTTGTAAATTTACGGGGTAATTTCAAAACTTTAAATATCGTATACTAAAGAAGAATACGATGTCCCCGTGGGGAGATACCTTTCCGAGTGGGAGAAGGGTATGAACTCTGATTCCACTACGAGATTATTTCTCGAGATTTGTAATACTATCAATAGTATAAACTAATACAGTCCGAGAGGTAAAGTCCCCTCGGCCCAACGCCCGAAAGCATAATTATATACTCATCATTTTGTCTCCAGCCGGAGAGATTTGAACAATTCAAAATATAATAAACATTAATGCCATGAGATTATAAAGCAGATTTACTGCCCACCAAGTGTACCTGTTAGAGGAGAAGCCACATAAAGGGTAGGGTATTTCTTCCATAGGGTTTGGGATGGGGAAGTACAGCGGGGAGGAAACACAGAGTGGGTACAAGAAAAGGGAGAACAAGCGTTCGAGGTGAGCTCAGGAGGAGGCAGAGAAAGAAAAATAACATCCACCTCCTCCCGTCCCAACCTCGTATTATGGTGTAATTTAATGCTTTAGTCCTCTAAGTTTTAAGGGGGAGAGGGGGGGGGGGGAGAGTGGGGAAGGTGAGGAGGGAAGAGGATGGGAACAGATGGGGGGGCAAAAAGGGGAGGAGCGGGACCAAGGGGAGGGGGGAAACAGAAGGTATACAAAACTATTCACATATTCTTAGGTCCTGTCACCAATCCATAGTGTAAGGATTGAGGAAGGCTTTGCAAATGTTATGAACTCTCGAAGAAATGTGTAACCATGTTGTGTACTAGGGGGAAGAAAAAAAAAAGACTACTAGCGATTCAAAGAGTCACCCCTCCTCGTCCTGGTCTCCGTCGTTAGGTCTCCTCCTTCTGCGATTTCTGATCCTTCCGTTCCCTCTGCGGCGTGCAGCCCTTCTGGGCCGGGGGGCCATGAAGAATGAATTGACCGGCAAGCATGATGGCCAGTCCGGGAACAGGAGACCTGGGTCTGGAATGTCCAGGGCTCGCAGAAAGTCCTGAAGTTCCCTAGGGTGGGTCAGGTATGCCGATCGATTGTCCTGACGCACCTGGAGGCGAAAGGGGTACCCCCACGAGTATGCCAAGTGTTGCTGTCTGAGGAGGTCCAGAAGAGGTCTCAAGGCTCTCCGCTTCTGGAGGGTTCTCCTGGACAAATCTGCCATCAGCTGTATGTTGTTTCCCTGGAACAAAATCTCCTCACACCTTCTTGCCTTATTAAGAATGTCATCCTTGATTCGATATTTATGTAGTCGGCATATGACATCACGTGGGGGCCCCCCCTCCGCCGGATATGGGCCAAGGGATCTGTGGGCCCTATCAAATTCAATAACCGTGTCTGCTGGAGTTTTCCTAACAGAATTGAACAGATCCTGTAGCGTTTTCCCCAATTCGTCAGGAGCAACTGACTCGGGGAGACCTCGGACCCTTATATTTTGTCTCCTTTCGCGATTTTCAATATCCTCCAAAGAGTCCAAAAAGGCCTCCTGTTGGGAACCCTGACTTATCACAGTGTCCTCCAGCTGCTTGATCCGGTCAGTCAAAGCCTCTACTTTGGCATCAGATTGAGTCATTCTATCCGACACCCCCCGAACCTCTCCTCTAAGTTCATTGGTCGTTGCTCTGATGGATGCCTCCATTTTGGCTACAAAATCTGCTAATTCCTCTCTTGTTGGAATATTGAGGATACGTGCCTTAAATGAGTCCCACACGTTTCCATTTATCGCGTCAGCATCTTGTGTCACGTCAGTTTGACCCATGAACGGGCCCATAGCTGCCATATGTGATCCGCCCATCTGGCTACCACCAGGGGGTCCCCTTTGGGTTAAGGCTTGCTGCGGGTCCCCCATGATTCCACTTGGACCCATTGGATGGAGAACCTGCTGCCATGGCTGCGCCCCCGGGTAATATGGCCATCCCTGGTAGTGCAGGCCAGTCATTGCAGAGTATGTAGGAGCGATAACGGTGGGAGACATGTTTACACTAGAGGGCTGGGTATGGTGGCCCTGGGTGTCTTTAGGCCGGCTCTCCGCTCTTACCGCTGTCTCCTGTGTCCGAGGGTCCCGACCGCTGCTCCCCTCCATCACCTCCTCCGTAGCTGCAGAAGCGGCAGTAGATCTGTGCTCCTCCGGACAGCCGCCCGGCAGCACTCCTCCTCCGGTAGCCGCTACTCGCTCCATGGCTGCCTCTGCTCCCCTCCTATCCGCCTCAGGACCTCCGGTGCAGGGGTACTCGGATGCCACTGTTGCTGTATGCGGGCTGCCAGGTGCGCGCAGGGTCCTCTCTATGTTCTGCGCCACTGTTTCATGTAGTGGAGCGGGATCCGCCATTTTAGGTCTCGCTGCGGCCCGGGGGGGCCCAACAGAGCTCCTCAAGTACCGGGTTATACTGGCAGGATTTGGACCCGGAGGGCCTGGTGTCGCTGCTCGGCGGGTGCTCTTCCGTCTCACCGACATATGGTGAGACTCACCCAGGCTGGGAAGGCGATATCGGGCTTTGAAAAAGCCGAGGGGACAGAGCTCACCAACTAGTGACCGTCTCCCTCCATGGCCAGGACACGCCCCCGAGTGGTCCTTTTTAATGATTAGCTGTCTAGTCGTCCAGTAGGTGGTCCTTTTTAATTATTAGTTGCTTAGGAGTCCAGTGAGTGGTCCTTTCCAATGATTAACTGCTAAGGAGTCAAGTGAGTGGTCCTTTCCAATGATTAACTGCTTAGAAGTCCAGTGAGTGGTCCTTTACAATGATTAACTGCTTAGGAGTCCAGTAGGTGGTCCTTTACAATGACTAACTGATTAGGAGTCCAATGGGTGTTCTTCTCTAATGATTAACTGCTTAATAGTCCAGGGAGTGCTACTCCTCAGCGATTAATTGTTTTAGAGTCCAGTGGGTTGTCCTTGTCAGTGAGTGTCTGCTTATGATTCCAGTGGGTAGTCCTTTTCCATGATAGTCAGCTTAGGAGTCCAGGGGGCTGTCCTATTCTATGAGTGACAGCCTTCAGTGTATAAGTGCATACAGAGATTATGTGAATCACTGATTAATACTATCCACTGGACTCTTAGTCTTTCAGTCACTGGTTAGGACCGCCCAGCGGACTCCAAAGCATAGTAAGAGCAAGGATTTCAATGTATAGAATATAAGTTCTGCTGAATCTTTCTCCATGAATATACCGTATACATTCATCTGCACTGCTCCTCCTGTTCTTTAGCATACCTTGTGGACATTCCAAAAATATCTAAGGTAAGACAGTCAACATTTAAAGAGTCACCCATTATATTAATTATATTGGATTTGTAAGAGGCTTCTCGATAACCAGCTTTACCAGTACAAGGATGGACCCTAGTCCTCTCCAGACAGTTTTGAGTTAGTGAATGGCTCTAGAGGTAGTGTACAATTGACTCATGTATGAGGTGTATTGAGAGTGGCAATGACCCATCATTTAGGAAGAGATAGTGGGGTCTTTTTTATGGATGACCTACGGTTGCGCATTGATTTAATGCTGATCCTTCCTTGCTTATAAATTTAATCAGATTCTCATATTTCTAGCAGCATCCATCCAATGTCTCATGTTTATAGGGGTCTCTTGGCTTTCTTTCAAAAGCATATAGGAAAATTGAAATTGGGCATGTTGTATTTCAATATGTGCAATCCTTTGTTCATGGGTATCAGAGATGTATGTGGAGCAGCTAAGATCTCTCTGGAGGATCCCACATGTCCATTCATTATCTGGGCTTTCTATTGATTTTACTGACACTGCGTGTAATTCTTCTTTTGTCCTGCGGTCATGCTGCAGATAAACTGAACCCTTCCCCTACAGATTACAGATGATCAATGGAGTTCCCAAAAATGATATGTTTTATTAGACTTTTATGTTACTCACATACTAAAGCATTGGAAATCTCATTAACAAGGATAGCAATATTATCCCAGCCTTACATTGACCATTCGTGAAATTTGAGAGTTTATTTTTTTACAATATCTGAAATGTAAAGTAAATCGCCTTGTGGATTCTTTACATTTCTGGATTTTGTGTACAAGTTCTTAGTCCTGTAGATTATGTAATCTGGTGCATACAAACCTGATTTTCCTAATCATGTTTTGCCAAATTCAGGGGCCATCTTCAGGGGTGTAACTACAACAGGTGCAGAGATTGCAGTCGCACCCGGGCCATGGAGCCTAGGGGGCCCCAAAAGTCCATTGTTCCTATAGAAAAACACTAATGCTATTAAATATTTGCAATAATTGGGGGTCCTGTTGGAGCTTTCGCATCGAAGCCCATTACTTTCAAGTTACACCACTGGCCATCTTGGATTCAAAGGGGAGGGGATTATGTCTCACCCAAGAGGGGGCATCTCTGAGAAGGTAATGGGAGGTCATGGTGGGACTTGGGGGTTGTGCAATCTTTTTTCTTCGGATGAAATGTACATTGTCGAAACGTTTGGATCAGGCAGGTGGGGTTTCGCCCATCAAACGCTATAATTTTATGTCCAATCAGAGCCATTCGGACAATTTAGTGACTCTCACTGGGGTGCCAGCTAACAGCGTTCTCAGCAGGGAGCCCGCTCTGTGTCTCGGAACGGTTGCCAACAACCCATTACTAACTTCCTCCTGTTTGCTCGGGGGTTGCTGTCCTCTTGAAGATTGACAGTGGGCATGGCATTGTTGTGCCACTGATCCAGACCGAGCGTTTGCCCATGCTGCCAGCAGAGACAGCTCTGAAACAGACCAATGATTAGCTTCACAGCATCGCTTACAAGCTAGATAGCAAACAGCTTGTATGTGCACCTCATGTCTAAGAAACAAACCACCTACATGATAGACTACATAGGTGGTCAGTAACCATGTTGTCATACAAGTGTGAGCTCATGTATTGTCACGGGTGGCACGGATGACAGGGTGGAGGCCACGCGCAGACGATCCCAGCGTTTGGCCCATCAGCCATAATGGTGGAGGATGGTCCGTCTCTTTCAGGGGCATTTACCTTCTGTGTTGATGGAGAGAAGGTGTGATGAGATCTCTCTATTATGGGGAGACGGCTGTGGAGGTCTTGCGCTCGGTCTGGTTTTATCCACCAATGTTGTAGGTCACTAGGACCCAGCAGACTCCTTCCACCTTTATAAGGAGGTTCATTACCCTTCCTCGGTGCAGGTGATAGTTCCTTGTGCACACTTTATCCTTGCTCCAGCAGAAGCTGAGATTGTGGAGGTTGCTGTGTTCTGCTGTCAGATAAGTGTTTCCTTTTCCCAAATGTCTGTCTTCCCTGGTGTTTGTCTTTAGTTGATAGTGGAGGGGTCTAGTGAACCTCTCCATCTGATCCTTAGATAGGATAGATCTAGGATCAGAGAGGGACGAGGTTCGTGGTCGGCGACAGTTGAGGAGACTGTATAGGGACGTTAGGGCAGACAGGGTCAGCTCTAGGAAGTCTAGGGGTCACCGTCTCCTTCTTGTGCCCTTAGCATTAGGGACTCCTGATTCCCCCCCCCCGTCGTTATCCTACGCTGGGTGTCTTCCCCACTCCCAGCGTGACATGTATACAGAGATTGTGCATGTTTTATAATAGTTTTTAATACTGGACACATGTAGACATTTTATAAATTAGTATGCAGCCCTTGCAGAGATTTGTACACGTATCCATATATATCTGAATACACCTACAGGTGACCTCAGGCTCTATATACAGTATAGATATATATATACCGGAGGAGTGAATGGCAGATCTGCAGGGAGGGCTGTAATCTGGGAGTAGCAGACAAATATACAGAGTCAGCCATGTGTAATAACATGGAACAGGGCTCATAAATCTACATAGTGTCACAGCCAGGCCTTCTTATCAGCCAATACCTTCTGTGGTGTCTTATCTGGCTTCCTCCCTAGTAACTCCAGTGACAATAACAGCACCAACAACACAGCAAAGTCCCACATGATGAGAGCACAGCTGCCTGGGCACTCAGGGGTTAAGGACGACATGCTCCACTGGGCTCCAGTCATTCTATTTCAGGTTGTGGTTCCTAATTCTCAGGATTTCTGTTTTGCACCTTGTGTTTCCTTTCAGTGTGAATGGAGGATGCAGTGAGCTTTACTTTGCCTTTTAAAGAAGGACCCAGCCCTCTCTGTGTGCCCACACATGAATGGCTCCCCTTGTGAAGCCCCTTAGTGTTCCCATCCACTACGATAACTCTGTTATGGCTGCCATACAGTATGCTACCTCCCCACATAGTATAACACCTCCTCCCCCACACAGTGTGATGCCCGAAAGATGCCCCCACAGTGACTGTGACCACCATAAGATGACCCCACCATGCCCTACATATTATGCCAACACAGTGCCCCCACACAATGTGATGCCTGAAAGATGCCCCCACAGTGACTGTGACCACCATAAGATGACCCTACCATGCCCTACATAATATGCCAACACAGTGCCCCCACACAAAGTGATGCCTGAAAGATGCCCCCACAGTGACTGTGACCACCATAAGATGACCCTACCATGCCCTACATAATATGCCAACACAGTGCCCCCACACAATGTGATGCCTGAAAGATGCCCCCACAGTGACTGTGACCACCATAAGATGACCCCACCATGCCCTACATAATATGCCAACACAGTGCCCCCACACAATGTGATGCCTGAAAGATGCCCCCACAGTGACTGTGACCACCATAAGATGACCCTACCATGCCCTACATAATATGCCAACACAGTGCCCCCACACAAAGTGATGCCTGAAAGATGCCCCCACAGTGACTGTGACCACCATAAGATGACCCTACCATGCCCTACATAATATGCCAACACAGTGCCCCCACACAATGTGATGCCTGAAAGATGCCCCCACAGTGACTGTGACCACCATAAGATGACCCTACCATGCCCTACATAATATGCCAACACAGTGCCCCCACACAATGTGATGCCCGAAAGATGCCCCCACAGTGACTGTGACCACCATAAGATGACCCCACCATGCCCTACATAATATGTCAACACAGTGCCCCCACACAATGTGATGCCTGAAAGATGCCCCCACAGTGACTGTGACCACCATAAGATGACCCTACCATGCCCTACATAATATGCCAACACAGTGCCCCCACACAATGTGATGCCTGAAAGATGCCCCCACAGTGACTGTGACCACCATAAGATGACCCTACCATGCCCTACATAATATGTCAACACAGTGCCCCCACACAATGTGATGCCCGAAAGATGCCTCCACAGTGACCACATGCCCCTACATATTATGACACACACAGTGTGATGCCAAAAAGATGCTCCCATACAGCTCCACACAGTATGATGTCCAAAAGATGCCCCCCACATTATGATGCCCCCACAGTGACCACACAGTAAGATGCTCTCATCATACCTCAACATATTATGCCACCACAGTGCTCCCACACTGTATGATACCCAAAAGATGCCCCCGAGTTTATGATACTCCCACAGTGCCCCGCACACATTATGATGTCCAAAAGATGCCCCCCTACATTGCTCCCATACAGTAAGATGCCCTACATATTATACCACCACTGTGCCCCTCACACATTATGATACCCAAAAGATGTTCAGTTCCCCATATAGTATTAGGGACCCACAGTGATGTCCCCACTGTAGCATCCACACATTATAATGCTACTCACAGTGCACCCACACATTATGCCACCACAGTGCCCTCCATACAGTATTGTGCCCCAGTTGTGCCTCCCACACACATTATTATGCCCCTCAGTGTGTCACCTACACATTATGATGCCTGCACTGTTCTCGGTAAAGTACAATGCCAAGACAATACTCTCCAATGCAGTGAAGAACCCTTCCCTTACACAGGTTGTTGCCCCCACAGTGCCCCTCACACAGTATAATGTCCAAAAGATACCACCCACATTATGAAGCCCCCACAATGTTCTCCCCATAATAAGATGTCCCCACGATGCCCCTACATATTATATCCCCACAGTGCTCCCACCTTATAATGACACAGAATATTACCCTTTGTGTACCCAAATCACAAATTATCCGCTCCTGCCACATCCGACTGGATCAATTGGGAGCTAGGAATTTGTCACTTTACTCCCAAGAAAACTGCAGGGTAGTAAATGAGGCGCCCCCAGGCAGTGGGGCACTCGGGGCCAGGCCGGTGCTATCTCTTTGGGAATCACGGTAGTCGTGACCCGATCCCGTGGCCTGGGCTCATTCCAAAAAGGAAGGGCTTATTTACATTTTGTTGTGACGCCACCCGGGGTATGTGTTCAGTGGGACCACCGCTGCCGTATTCCTGCTGGGAACGGTGACCTAGGGCATTCAGAAGGTGGGCAACAGAACAAGGGAATAAAAGGAAGAATAAACAATATAATGCAAGTATTGTATATAGAATCCATATACAGTATAATTAAAGATGATTGATGCCTGATGCCCGGCTTCTGCCAATACTGGCATCATCCTTATGGACGTTTGATTTTAGGTTTTATCCTGCAGCTAATCTTCTTCTTAGGATAATTCTGTGTAATGATGGTCAGGGAATGAAACGTTCTGGGAGTTCCGTGAAATTCAAAGCCAGTGACAATAGGAATGTTTTTCTCTGTTAAGATTAAAAGGAAATGAGCAAAGCAAGAAGCATCTGTAGAAAAGAAAGAGGATTTTCCAGGGAAAGTGAGGAGCGGTGGGAGGAAAGGAGAGACAGGGGCCGGGAGTGGAGGAAAGGAGAGACGGGGGCCCGGGAGCAGAGGAAAGGAGAGACGGGGGCCCGGGAGCGGAGGAAAGGAGGAAAGGAGAGACAGGGGTCGGGAGTGGAGGAAAGGAGAGCCGAGGTCCCGGGAGTGGAGGAAAGGAGGAAAGGAGAGACGGGGGCCCGGGAGCGGAGGAAAGGAGAGACTGGGGCCCGGGAGCGGAGGAAAGGAGAGCCAGGGGCCTGGGAGCAGAGGAAAGGAGACGGGGGCCCAGGAGCGGAGGAAAGGAGAGACGAGGGCCGGGACTGGAGGAAAGGAGAGACGGGGGCCCGGGAGTGGAGAGAAGGAGAGACGGGGGCCTGGGAGCGGAGGAAAGGAGGAAAGGAGAGACAGGGGCCGGGAGTGGAGGAAAGGAGAGACAGGGGCCCGGGAGCGGAGGAAAGGAGGAAAGAAAAGACGGGGGCCCGGGAGCGGAGGAAAGGAGAGACGGGGGCTCGGGAGTGGAGGAAAGGAGAGATGGGGGCCCGAGAGCAGAGGAAAGGAGAGACGGGGTTGGGAGCGGAGGAAAGGAGAGACGGGGGCCCGGGAGCGGAGGAAAGGAGAGACTGGTGCCCAGGAGCGGTGGAAAGGAGAGACGGGGGCCTGGGAGCATAGGAAAGTCACACAAGACGGCACTGTTATGTAGGATCAGATACTGCGTGATTGGTTCTGCTGCACAGTACTTGTTGTAGTGAATATGATCCGAGCTGCAGTACCCAAGGACAACCACTACAGAGTGTATGGCGCTCCAGATCGGTACCTCCGGCCACAGCAGAAACTACAGACAGCTGATCATTTGGCGGTGCCAGGTGTAGGATGGACCCCCATAAATCTGACATCGATAACATATCCTAGAGATAAGTCATCAAAGTGCATATCCTGGACAACCCCGATAACTGCTTTCCCACTATTAGCAGATGCCAATAGATAAGTATGGTGTAGGGGCCGAGATGCTTATTCATGTGATGTGTCACTTATTAGGCTGTGGGTTGCAGTTTCAATAAAATCAGTGTTTCATCAGCAGAAGATTATCATTACAGGACTATGTTTCTCCTGCCTACTGGTCAGCTGCTGTGTATAAGCACACCCCCACCACTGCACTGATAACAGTTTTCTGCCTATGCACAGTGTACATAAGAAGCTGCCAATTAGTAAGGTGGGCAGAGTTTTACATAGCTCAGCATTCAGAGTTCTGCAAGATCTGCAGCAGAAAAAACAGGTATTGTATCAGAATGATAGCAAGCAGCACAGCAAGTGACACATCTCTGGAATTAGGGTCTCAGTCCCTACATCATGTCAGATTACATTGCAAAAATATTCTGACAGATTCTCCTTAAAATGTATTGTAGAGTATTTTTTAAATTGAACTGAATGAGGAAAATCTGTTATAACTCTTTAACAAGAAGTCAAGAAGTGCCTTGCTGTGGCTTTAAATATATACAAAAATATTTGATTTGAATTATTTGCAAAATTAGTTGATCGGCCGGTCAAAAACACTGAGCTAGATACCTTGTATAAACCCTTGAGCGCCCCTGATTCTGCCGCACTTTTCTGTTTTGCACTGCATCACTCCCTTGTTGAGATATTCACATTTCTTTCTTCTAAAGCGCACACTGTGAAATCTCTGCTTGTAGACCAACTAAGTGTTTCTTCACAGTCTTCTCTAGGGGTGCGTGCTTTCACCCCTCCCTCTTAGATTGGCCACTGATTTAATAATCTGTCTCAGAAGCTGCGTTTGGTAGGGACTGAAATAGAGGGGTAGAAGCTCACAACCCCAGAAGAGTTTGAAGAAATGCTGAGTTATTCTGCGAAGAAGAAATTTCACATATTGAGCTCCAAAAGCAACAATGTGAATATTACTGCAATGGAAAGAAACAGCTCAAAAAGTAAAAGAGCCTCATATTCAGCGGAGATCAGGAATTTTTAAAAGGTGATTTACCCAAATTTTGTTTAGTTAGTGACAGGTTCTTTTTAAAGGGCTTTTCCAGCCCTCAAACATAGTTTAAAATAACCCCAGGGCCTCCACAAATCAGAATATAGGCGTCATGGGCCCTTATCCTGGGACGCTTTGAGGATCAGCAGTTATTAGTGGAGGATGCTCTGCTTTTCCAGCAGTGGCCACTGTTGGTAAAACATGGCATTGCATTGTGTCCGTAAAGGGAATCTGTCAGCAGGATTTTGCTATATCAGGGGTGGGAACTCTGTGCCTCAGGGACTGCCAACACTGCAGGGTTTCAGTATTTCCTTAGTATACCACAGGTTATCATAGAATCACCTACACAGGTGATAATTCCAACCCCTGTGCAATGCTAAGGAAATCCTGAAAACAAGACGTGTTAGCGGCTCCTGAGGCCTAGAGTTCCTCACCACTTTGCTATGTAAGCTGCTGTAAGAGTTAAAAAACAAGAAGCAACTGTGCTTCTCTTACCTGTGTGTGAGCTATTGGTTACATAAACTATAGTTTATTACCCTGCGATTAACATTGCAAGACTAGACAGTCATGCGCAGGACAGTCCAACACGCCCCCTGCTGTAATTAACATCTCATTGTCAATAGACAATCTCTATAGAGATCCTGGTGTGGGTGGGGGCAGCTTTCTCAGCTCTGCTGTGTTCCTGATACTAAATTCTTTGATTGTATCAGAACGACTTGAGCCAGTAATCTATGTGATACATCACTGGATTCAGGGTTTCTTTGCCTACATTATGTTGCTGTCAGATGAGGTAGTAAAAACCTGCTGATGGATTCCCTTTAAATAGTCTGCCGCATGATACATGGTCACACCGAGTCCTTCAGAGAAGACCGTCTTAGCACGTATCCATTGAGAGGGGTTTTCCACTTTGTGATGACCATATTATATCCCAATAATTGACTGTACCTTGGTTTCTATTACTGAACTGCCCCTTTAAATCTGGTGAAATACAGCCCGAGCAGCAATTAACGAAGGTTTAGTTTGCAAAATGACTGAAACATATTCTTAGATGTTTTCGGAGCTGTACAGGATTTATTACAGCACATAAAGGTGTTATCGACCTCGGTTTATGGCTGGTGACCACACGGTGCGAAGTTTGACGTATGGCCGTCAGGACTTTATGGTTTGTTACACAGGAGTGTCATGGGAGCTGCAGAAATATGCCATGACCGGGCACCATACATGCCCTGCCGGTGCCCAGCGCTGACGCTGCAGCCAGGGACTATTTTTACCCTTCCCTGTCAGACGATACATGTGACATTTTGGTGTCACAATGTCTGAAGTGACAAGGCTTTAAGCACCTTAAATGCTCCCCGAGGAGCAGTCCATGCCGTTACAATGTGTCATCACATAACTCTGATACCAGATACTGCTCTGCAAATAGAGAATGGAAGGACAGGTAAGGACAGCTGCCGCGGTGGCCACACGGGATGGCATTCTTACATCGCCCTGTGTGACCCGCATTATACCCAACACTCCAATTATATCCCAACAGGCCGTCTACTATTAACACACTTGATCCAATTTCATTTTCATTTTTAATGCTTTAATGTACGGCTGCATTGCAAGTCACTGAGAATTCTCCTCATCCGGTTATAGGGGATTGATGTTGTCATAAGCTCACGAGCTCTAAGTGATGACATCGTTAAAACATACCTGATCCCAAGAGAAAGTGGTGACATCAGAACTTAATGATTAAGGCTGGAAACACACTGTCCGAGTAGCATACGAGTCTCTGATCATTCACCCGAGATGGCTTCCCCCTCTCCGGACGGGAGCAGTGGAGCTACATAGTAAAACATACTACTGACAGCATCCCGTCCACAGAGGCAAGGGTCATGCCGGATGAATGATCCGAGACTCGTGCCAGTAACTCTAACTCGCATGTCACTTGGACAGTGTGTTTCCAGCCTAAAAGTCATGACAATATTAATTACTAATGAATAGCTCGGTACTTGTAACGAGCATTTTGAAGATAGGATGGACTCGACTTGTTTACCGAGTAAAATGGAAGTCAATAGGGAACTAATTTTTCTACAATCTTTTGGAAAAATATTCCAGTTCCCTATTGACTTCCATTTTACAAGTTGAGTCCATCCTATCTTCAAAATGTTCGTTATGAGTACCAAGATCCCGAGTACGGTAATTCTTGCTAATGTCCAGTGGTGAGTGAGTGTGCTCAGCACTACTCAATGCCCGATCGATCATCAGGGAACTTGGGTACGCTCATGTCTCGATTTTTCAATAGAGTATCGTGAGTGCTTGATGTTGTGTCTGGATCGATCCAACGTGAAGAGCCGACTCCCTTCAGTGAACGATAGGAGTCAGCGCCCCAGTGAGACCCTCCCCTGGAAATAGTTATGGCTGGCTGTATGTGGTCAGAGAGCTGGACTGCCCAATAATAGACTTCCAGTATGCTTGATACGTGAGTCAACCTCGACCGGCTCGATTCTAGTAACGATCACTCAATCATGGCAATGCTCATTTATCACTAATTACTAATAATAAAAAATGGTGACATCAGAGGTGGAGTGTGCCCTTGTGTACAAAGGGCCTTTGTAGAGAGGCAGAAGCGCGATAATGTGTAAGAGGTGACATTATTATTCACTAATATAAAAAGAGAGGGGTGACATTAGTGCTCACCTATTAAAAGTGTTGACATCATTAATCACTAATTATTAGTGATGAGCGGGCACTATCAAGCTTGGGTGCTATATACTTTTATATTGGATTCTTGGTTGGGTATGACTGGTGTACCGAGTATAATGGAAATTAATAAGGTAACTTTAGCTTTTTTTTCTGGGAAATCTATTTATTTAGATAATTAAAATAAAACTTTGTGGGGTCCCAAGTATTTTAATTCCCAGCAGCAAAGATAAAACACACAGCTAGGGTGTCACGATCTCCATTCTGCCCTTGTTTGTTACTATTGCTCAGTCTGTGTTACAATCACATGTCTTCACTTTTTCCTGATTAGACCTCTACTTAAGCATGCTAGCTTCTGCATTCAGTGTCACTTACTTTTGCCTGTGTAGGTCTGATCTTCCTGTGCTCTGTACCTGACCCAGCCTTACTTTATTCCCTTAACTGGACTTTGACCATTTACCTGTGACCTGACTACTCTTTTGCCTGCTCCTCTGTATTCTGTTTTGTCCTCCTGGTTTTCCTGACTTTGGCTTGTGAATTGAACGTAGTCTCTGATTGCCCCTTGCTGTAACTGCGCCATTTCCTGGACCTGACCTCAGATCGATTCGACCTCCCTTTACTTCCAGCAAGTAATATTATTACTATATTTACTTTCGATTATTGTTGGCTGTTTTTTCACCGCGGAGACTTAGCTATTTCTGTAGTGACTCGCATCACATAGGGACTACAGCCTCCAGCTGTCTGCTTTATCTGTGCTGGGCATCCAACATAGGGAATCCCACACCATTGTTTCCAATTTATTTATTTTTATACTCCACTTCGAGGACCCAACTAGTATGAAGGCAACCAATCACGGATGCTAGCACAAAGAGTAGGGGTGCAGTCTGATCTGAACCAATCATAGACGCGGTCACAGAGGGAGAACAGGGGAAGCAACGGAATATGCATAGGGTTTAATGAGCAGAAAAGAGTGTGACAGCAGTGCGGAGACTGGTAAATATAATTATCCTGCTTTAATCTCCATTTTGCTTTCTTTTACAGCCCCATGTTCCTTACTAACACTATTTTATAGCCCTAAAGTTTGGGTCCTCATAGACTTATGTGGGGTTCGTGCACAAGTTGGGGTCAAATTCTATCCTGAACCGGACTTTTCTTAAAGTCTAGCTGTATTCGGTGAACCCGAAGATCTGCAGGTTTGCCTATCTCTGTCCGATGGTGGTCGGAGTGGCTGCGGGTCTTCTGACTTGAACTTGACAGGCTCAGAAATATATAAGGTTGTCAAACTTGGGGTCAATAGAATCTCCACGAGTCTGTGCATCACAGTCCATCTATGAGGCTTAAAACTAGTGTTAATCATCACTAGTCATAACAGTGAAAAGCGCTAACATCAAGTTAATTATCAATGATGACATCAGCAATCAGTAATTATAATTAATGACATCAGCAGTCACTAATCATAAGCCAATAGGTATAAAGTTAGTGATGTCAGAGCAGCCTAGACCCAGCGTAATGGTTGTGAGGAGGAACAGGAGACCCCTGTTTTAGTGATGGAGGATGTCAGTCACAATTGATGACATCATCGCTCATAAATGATGATGTCAAGTTTACTGTTTATAAACTAAAAAGTGGTGATCCGTATGACCATATGTGTGGTTGATCTTACTGGCAGATTCCTTTTCACTGATTGCCACCACTCCTGACCATTGGGTCTGATTGGTTCCCCTGATAGACGAGGGTCCCACAGTTGGGTCTCCATCTATCAGACCTTTAGACCATGTCTGATTAATAGGAAAGAGTAAAGGTAGGGACTGGCAGCAATGGTCTGATAAAATGTTAACGTCTGCTGCTGAAGAGCAGAGAATCTTGCATAGAAAAGATAATACCTTCCACCGCCCCATATGACATTGTATCACCGAGCTGGGAAGTCTGGTGATGGCTTCTTCATTAACGTGTCAGGCAGGAGGCCAGATAAAACAATGATGTATTTCCAACTGATGATCTGATGAGAAAAACAACCTGAGTCATCCCTTTCCACAACTGAAATATTTAGGACTCGGGAGCCGGTTTGAACCGTATATGAGGGAGTTGCGGTGTCAGCTGCGGGGTGTTACGATTCCTTACAGATGGTGTCCCAGCCACGTTGGCCGATTAGAGGTGCCGATGGGCAAAGATCAGGGCAATGAATGGAAGGAACCCTGTGTAGCAGCTTCTTTTGACTACCCGCTTTGATTTGCCATATGGTACCCAAAATATATCACCAAAAGGAACTCAGTTCATATTGTCATACAGTTGGCTTTTACAGTCAAGATTGTTTTTTGATTGGAAATCACAATAAAAAGTGTATTGTTTCATGAGCTTTCTATGGGCCTGTATCTCTCTTTTCCCTTTTTGAGTACACTGGACACAGTGGCCAGGACGTGTGATGTGTGTGGAGACACAAGGGTCAGTGAGTACCCTCATCCTCTCTCCTGGCTGACCTTCCAGCCACATGGGCTCCTTCCGCACTCCTTTACTATGGGAAGAACACTACTTAGACAACACAGGGTGAGGGTACAACACTCCAGTAAGACATTATTGGGTCACCAACAGTCAAAAGCATACAATATATTTCTAGCAAGGACACAAGATGGGCAATCTAACAGAGTCCCACTGTTGTGTCCCACGAATGGCAACAACCTGTAATGCCTATTCTCTGTATTGTATGTGTGGCGCCCCGCAACGAGTGCGTCACAAGAGGGTATTGCAGCCATAAAAGCAGCCGCAATATTCTCTGACACAGCAGTGACCTGGTTAATTTAGAAATCCAACCCAGCATGCATCACCTAGAACAGAGGGCCAATCCTAGGTCCTGGTGGGCGGAGTGCTAGGGTAGTGCAGCAGAACAGACACATGGTCTAGAGAGAAGAAGTCTAGAACCTGACGAGAGCAGACTAGAACTTGGAGAGGAGCGGGGGCTCCGCACCCCGTGCGGGCCCCTGGGCCGTCACCGGTCGGGTGTCAGCACCTGAGGCCTTAACCACCGGGATTGGGCATTTCTACACGGGTTCCCAAAAGACTCCCGTGCCCACAACTCACAGCCGGTTCACTGGTACCGAAGCTGGCAGCAGTTCACCTCTGCTACGCGAACCAGAAGAGTGGAGGATCAGCTTTACAGGAGCACCCCACCACCAGCCAACTTCCAGTCGTCTAACCAGCGGTGTACCCACTGAGGGATCCAAGGCTCCCCAAAACATCCAGAACGTATATCATGGATAGGGCATTGAAGCAGCCTCCCCGTACCCGACCTGGTATTCCTGGGCGACATTGGCAATCACTTAGTTAGAAATGGAGGAACACTACGGATTTCTAAGGGACACCATCACTGCTGAGTCCACCCGGTCTACTACTCAACCACTGTATACCATGTACTGCCTGCTGGTTACAGTAAAGACCCGTTATAGAGACTTTTTGTGTCCATGCTTCCTTATGAACTGTCCGTCCGCACTAACAGGTAACCGCAGCTGCCGTACAACATCTTGAGCAGCTCCAGCCTCCGGGGATCACCGCTCAGCCTGTGGGGAGCGTAACATCTTGCTGCTGTCCATCCCCCGGGGGTTCCGCAGCGTCGGTAGCCCTTACCGAACTACTCATAGGTGGCGTCACGAATAAATTAAAAACCCCTTTAATCTGTTCCCGCAAGACGTCTTCACTTTTGATCTGCACTACACCGGGCCCCACTACCGGCAGGCGCGGTCCACCCGTGACAAGGAAGGAGAAGAATCGCCTGTATCAACCGGAGTCAGCCGGCCGCGGTGAGTCATATGTATTTCCTCCAGTCAGTAATTCTTTGTTGTTACCAGGTAGATTGACTGTCTACTAAGTTTGACCCTAAGTTGCTGCCTTAGTTGTGTCTGTACTGGACGTCCCCCCTTCTTTCCCAGTTAGTCTGCAGAAGCCATTACTGAAGACACATGCCTGTAACCCCTGTACAGATTATTTCCTTTTACCTGCTGTTACGTTGGATTTAATACAAGATTCTGGAAGAAATTTACAGCGTTTCTCCTTTCTTATTACAAGTCATCGTACTGGCCGAGTTGAAATCTATCTGTTTTCCCCTGATGGGTAAGTGTTCTGGGTTACTATTATCTAAGGGACTGATAACTGCAGCACTGGCATTACGCCATCAGAAGGGGACAGAATACTCACCCTTCAGCTAGCACACCAGGGATTAGAATCTTCATGACGTCAGGAAATATAGGCCAACTATCCGAGCCTGCAGCACCCCACTTTTAGCGGGCACCCACTGATAGGAGATAGCAACAAGCTTAGGAAGCTGAATGAGCGCAGGAAGATATGTAGCCAGGTGACTAGATTGTCCCAACCTGGGTTCTATAAGCAAATATGTGCGTTCAGTGTTGGGCAGTGTATTATGTAATCCTCCATCAGAATCCATATACCCTCGACTAAAGTCCTGCAGAATGACACGCAGTGACAGGAGCAGGCCCCTTTTATATCTCTCAACTCCCATTTTAGGGCATTGTGTCCCACACAGGATAGGGAGGAAGACAATCATGGCTGTCCCCTCATTATTCACTGACCCAGACTGCAAAATTAACCTCCTAATGCTGACATTTTATAAATGAACACACAGAAGGATGGCACCAAACAATCCCACACAAATCAATGGCCAATGTCTTCTCATCCACTGAACAAAGGAACAATACATCTGGCATAATTAAGAATAGTTCACCCCCACACAGGTGGCAGGATGCTGAATGACTGCACCCAAGATGGTGACGTCACAAAAGAATACATTCTCAGATGATTGACCATCAAAGACCCTAGAGCTTCAAGAGTAATCTGATCCCAAAAAACTTGACATTGGGTCCACAGTTGAGTCAGTTGCTGCTATGGCAAAGATGGTTGTGCCTCATTGCTTGACTATTAAATGGTTATTCTCAACATGATAAAGGGTTAAAATTACACAGTATTTGTAAAAACAAGTAACTTTTACCATATACTTGTAATTAAAAATCATCTTCATTCTCTGACCTCATCGGAAAGGAGAGTAGTGCTTACATGCTCTTTTCAATAGAGCTTGTAAGTTCTGCTGTGAATCCACCTGGATTACTGGATCCACCCAGCTTCAGTGCCCATTTATTTCCCCTCTGTTGCAGAGTTTGCTTGCATGTCAGTGAGCACACATAGTTCAGGCCCCTAGTCTGAACTGTCAGTCCATCAGGAGAGCACTGCTACCTGGAAGCAGGAACCATAGAATGGTAGAGTTGAAAGGGACCTCAAGGGCCATCAGGTCCAATTCCTTGTGAATGCAGGTTTTCCTAAATCATCTCAGCTATTTGCTTATCCAGCTTCAGCTTGAAGATTTCCATTGATGGAGACCTCACACCCTCCTGTGGCAGCCGGTTCCACTCTCTGGTTGCCCTCAGTGTCGGAAAGTTTTTTCTACTCTAATCTGCATTTCCTTCCTTCTAGTTCCATCCCTTTGCTTCTTGCACTTTCTTGTGTTTATGATCTTAGGGTAGTTCCCTCTGCACTGTTACTATCTTTCAGATATTTGTGGACAGCTATTAAGTTCCCTCTCAACTTTTTCTTTTGAAAACTAAACTTTCCCAGTTCTTTTAGCCGGTCTCCATAGGACATGATTTGCAAACCTTCTACCATCATGGTTGCTCTTCTCTGGAAGATTAGAAAACCCCTTTAAGCTCATAACTAAGTTTGATCGGTTTCGGTCAATGTACCCAGAATTATAACATCAATTAGATGCATTAGACATCCAATTAGTTGAACATAAAAAAGTAATCTATCACAATGGCACCTTCACTGCTGGGGTTTATGGAGTTTGATTCTGGGGCGGAACTACACTGGTGCAGCTGGTGCAGCTGCACCAGGGCCCCGACCGGCTAGGGGGCCCCTTCAAGCCTGGAGGGGGCCCCTAGCCGACCCCCGCAAGCCGCCGTCAAAGGAGATGAGGGCCAGGCAAGGGTAGCAGAGAGCTTCCTGCTTCCCTTGCCTGATCCCGCCCCTCCCCTCCGGCTCCTACGAGCATCCGGCGCGGCTCTCCCAGCAGCACCAGGCGGGAGAGCGTGGTTCTCCCAGCAGCAGCGCGGCTCTCCCACCAGCACTAGGTAGGAGAGCGCGGCTCTCCCATCAGCAGCGCGGCTCTCCCAGCAGCACCAGGTAAGAGAGCTCCGCTCTCCCAGCAGCCCCCCCCCCGGTCCTCACCTGCACCAGGGCCCCCGGGGTGACGGTCCGCCCCTGGTTTGATTGCACTTGTAAAGAGTCGGCAACCTAATGTTTA
>JARQOC010000001.1:26219486-26239486 GCA_033576535.1 Allobates femoralis | reverse complement strand
ATACTACAGTACCTCCTAACAGCTGCTGTGACAGCAGTAAATATACTGTAATTCAGAAGCACAGATCAGCTACACAGTGGTGTACGCTTGATAGAAAAAGGTAAGGTTCACATTACAATTAAGACCTTGTCGTGGCTGGTGTGAACATAGGAATTGGCCAATTTGTATTCTAAGTACCTCCATTTTATAAGCATATTCTATATAGAAGTAATGCACTTTATATTCTATATATTTAATATTTGTACATCTTGGTGCACACAATGAGCCACTGTGGAAAGCGGACAGTGCTTAGACCCAATGATAGCCTATGTGCTAGTTCACATTCACTATTACAGACCTATATGATAAAATCTCACCATGGACTATCTAGACTTTTCTGATTTGTGAACAAGACTAATTCATGTAAATATCCGGCAATTTATGAATGAGACTGACCCTAGTTTTACTATGGCCTTAAAGCAGTGATGTGGCCAGGGCTAAGGGGGTACTTGGACATCGGGGCTGATGACTTGATTAGGGAGTCACGGTTGGACGGGAACCCGGTTCCGTGCCCTGGTGATCGTTTGAGTAGATGGTGGGGGAGAAGGGAGTACTTACAGGGGATCGTGATGCCACCTGTAGTTCCCGGTAATATGGTACCGGCGCTGCAAGCTGACCTCTGAGGTGATGGTGGGGGCAGCAGAGAGTAGTCCAGCTCCCTACAGGTGGCGCTATTACCTCAGGGCAGCAGTGATGGATGAGGACGAGGGGAGTTGTAGTAATGGTTCTTACCCCTATGATGAACTACTTGTGATGGTGTGGGAGCCCTCCGGGCGCTGGCGGGAAGAACAACGGAGACCAGTTCATGTTTTACTCCACATTACTAGGTACCTGCAGATGGTAAAATGGAGCACGGTACAGTTTGGTTTACCAGGTGGATGTTTCCAGCTCAGGGTCCCCATTATGGAGTCTCTAGGTGTTCTCTCTTTGTCTTTCAGGGTTAACTCCTCTTTTCCCAGTCTCTACCACCCTCGCAGGGCTCTCCCACCAGTCCCACGGTCTGTATCTAGTAGGCAAGGTCTATGCCCTACCGGTACGGACGGGGCACAAGTAAGCAAAGCCTCCCGCCACCGGAATTCTGGCCCTTCTCCTCTAGTGTCCTGAACCAGTTCTTAGTCCTGAGGGGCGAGGTACCTTGTGGCGCTGTCAGCAACCCGGTCTCTATGGGCCTGCAGCTCGTCGATCTGCAGTCAGAGTTGAAATTCTGGCCGACTCGGCTTCCCCCCCGTTGCCGGTGTTTCCCTCAACGTGACCAGCCGGCTCCAACCAGTCCTGACCCGTTGCCTGCCGTCCTGGGCCCCCACTTAAAGATGGGGCTCCCTCCTGTCGGCTGTGCTGTCAGGCCTGTCCTTCCTGACTGCCTTCCCAGCACCGTCTGAGGTAACTTCTCTCACTAACTTCCTGCTTCTACAGCTCCACCCTAGGCTCCACCCACTTTTGGGACCTACTAAATAACCAGTCCCCCCTATTCTAAGAGGCCTAATCCTAGGTGTGTGTGTGCTTAACAGACTCCACAGGTTAAACCCTGAACTGGCAATCTACAGGGATAACACATTTATGGTCACAGTGTAGTACTTCCCTGTGGCGCCTAGCCGGAGGGGCGCCACAGCAGCACTCGTCTTCCAGTCTTTTCTATCTCACTGCTGGTGTGGTGTTATGAATCTAAGTACCCGGACCCCTGTCTGATTGTCACGGGGTCAGTGGGAGGCTTGTGACAAGTCTGGATCTGTTGATTTTTAAATGTGATTCATTTCTTTTGTACCAGAAAGGGTTAATGTGAGTTTTCCTTACTGGTAGCTCTAGGTCAGTGTCATCTCATCTTGCAGCAGTTTGTGACCACACCCGTTTCCCTATATATAGTCACATGATGCCGGTAATAGAGCTTCATTTCTATGCTGACCATCTTGGTGTGTGGAGGTCTCTTGCAGTTGCTGGAGTTGTCTGATGCTGGTGATCCGTCTGGAGCAGGCGTCGGCTGCAGCCGCTGGTGCTTGGCTACAGTTTTCAAGTGTGTTGCATCCTTCTTGTCTATGTCCACTGTCTGTCTACCTGTTCTCATGTCTGATTACATCAGTGGTGCAGTCTAGTGTAACTCACCGGCCTTGGCAATAGACAGGGTGAGGGGATGTGGCATCTACGTGACAGAAGCAGGGGGAAGAACCCGCATAGGGTGGTAGGGAAACTCAGGGACAGACACAGGTTAGTGTCAGGAGGTGTCCCATGCCCTGCTCCCTACTGTTAGGGCCTTCCTCTCCCTATACCATCTTGTTGTACCCTCTGTGTTGCGCTGTAAACCAGACCATCCCTGTCCGGGCGTGACACTGATGCTCACCTTTTATGCAGCTTCACCTTTCTCCAGAGGCACTCTGGTCGGTCTCAGAAGATTTGTGACCTGCCGGCTGCCCCAGTGTTTCATGTGCTTCTTACACGCTGGAGATCACAGATCAATACAAGTCTATGAAGGCCTGTATGGGACCCAAATGTTTTAGCACACCCATAGACTTTTATAGGTGAGACTCAACCAATATACATAAGGCATAGTGCACATACAGTGCAATATTATTATTATTATACAGTGGTATAACTTGAAGCTCGTGGGCCCCCATGAGAAAGCTCCAGCTGGGCCCCCAATTATTGCAAATCTTTATTAGCATTATTAGTCTTTTTCTATAGGCCCAAGGATTTTAGAGGTCCCTTACGCTCAAGAGTCTGGGTGCGGGCTGACTTCTAGTGGATCATTACTTCGGAGACTTTTGACTAAGGCGAATCATATCTGATAGAAATGGTTAGGGTCCCATCAAAGACAGGTATGTCCGGCTCAGTGGACCCTAGTGATGAGCGGGCACTACCATGCTAGGGTACTTGTAACGAGCAGTTGATGCCAGGATGGACGCAACTATATAATGGAATTCTTTTGGGATACATGCTCAAGTTTCCCATTGACTTCCATTATACTCAGTACACAAATTGTGCCCATCTGAGCATCAACTGCTCGCTGTGAGTACCGAGCACCTGAGCATGGTAGTGCCCGCTCATCACTAATGGACACAAAAGAATTTGCACACTAAGTGCCTGAATTTTACAACTATAGTCTATATGGCAATAATGCAGATTACATATATTCAGTGTTTGCATAGATCTTATGCCTCAGTCTTTGGGGCAATAGATGATGGCGCCTACGTGAGATCTACACCAAGGTGCGGCAGGTCATTTAGACCATTAATTAGTAACCAGAGGACACCGGAGGGTGGGGAGAGAGGCCACGGAGATGTAAGTGCAAGGCCAAGACCTCCCCTGTAATTGTGGCTCATTTACATAGTATTTGGACAAGCGAGTATTCGGGGAAGGAATGAAGGACTGAAAAAACAAAAGTATGTAATAAATCTGCAAAACAGTGACGTAGCACAGATTAGACTAGTTGAGTGTAGTGAGACCTGCTGACAGGTTCCCTTTTATTTTAACAGCATTCATTTCGATCTCGAGCCATGACGACTTGATGGATAAACGCTCTGTTGGAAGATCAAATATGTCCACCCTAGATAGGTCTACACGGGTATTCTTCAAGCCTAGATACGTCCACCAGGGTATTCTCCAAGCCTAGATAGGTCCATCAGGGTCTTCTCCAAGCTTAATTAGGTCCATCAGGGTCTTCTCCAAGCCTAGATATTCCATCAGGGTCTGCTCCAAGCCTAGATAGGTCCATCAGGGTCTTCTCCAAGCAGAGATAGGTCCATCAGGGTCTTCTCAAAGCCTCGATATGTCCTCCAGGGTCTTTTCCAAGCCTATAAAGGTCCATCAATGTCTTCTCCAAGCAGAGATAGGTCCAATAGGGTCTTCTCCAAGCCTGCAAACATTCAAAAGGGTTTTCTCCAAGCCTTGCTAGATCCACCAGGGTCTTCTTCAAGCCAAGATAGGTCTACCAGCATCTTCTCCAAGCCTATATAGGTCCACCAGGGTCTTCTCCACTGTCATCTTTATTGTATCAAGCTATTGGTTTGCTGGTCTTCCTTATCGCCTTGTTCCTTCTATTCTTCGGATCATGATGTTTTTCCCTAGTGATTCCTCTCTTCGTATGATGTGCAGACAAGTCGTACCTTGGTGATCTTTGCTTCCAGTGACATGTCTGACTTGATTTGTTCCAGTATTGATTAGTTTATCCTTCTTGCCATCCATGGTATTGATAACATCCTTCTCCAGCACCGCATTTCAAAGTCATTGATTCTTCTTCTGTCTTGTTCCTACATTGGTACATTTTACCAAATCTTCAGCTCTGTGTGTAGCCTTGAATCTGGATGGGTATTCCACCTTTTCATTTAGGCAGGGGCTACATGTGTCACTTGACAGTAATTCTCTAAATCTGATTTTGCCATAAGGCTTCTCCAGATGAGCAATAGGCCTGATGTGTAATGTATGTCGGTGGGATGTGCCGGCTCGGAGGCTGCGCCATAACACTGCACACGGCAGCTTTTTCTCTTGTAAGTCTGAGTATTGGAATTTCAATGAATAATTTAGCCGAGGTTTGAGTTTCACAGCGAGGTTAACTTTCAACCCTTGACGACCATCCTTTTCAATGTTGCTGCATCTCACTGGTCACATTGGAGGCGTACAGTGTGATCAGGTTGTAAAAACACTGTATACTGTTGCTTCCTATGTCTGTATTTTACCACCATCATACCACCGCAATATACAGATAGCACAAGAAGGTATTTCATGTGAGTGGGGTAGGTAAACCTGTATATCTGTTGGAGCTCTAATAAATGTAATGAATACTATGTGTCACCCAACTTCTAAACAGCGCCACACCTCTCAACAGGTTGTGTGCAGTATTACCGTTTAGTCCCATTAACTTAAATGGAGCTTTTTCTGCAATTCAAGACATAACCTGTGGATAGTGATGGCGCTGTTTGTGAAAAATAAACCGGAGACATGTTAAACATAAAATACACAGGTCGCTATTTAGACTATGAGAAGCCTAAATCTGACCCTGATTGGTCCCTGTATGACTGCGGAGATTGCCAACCTAAGATTACGCAATGGCACCCCCACTCAACATCGGCTGACCCTGATTGGTCCCTGCCTAACTGCAGAGGTTGGCACTTGAAGAGTATGTAATGGCACCCACACTCAACTTCGGCTGAGCCTGATTTGTTCTTGCCTGACCGTAGAGGTTGGCACCCTAAGATTATGCATTGGCGCCCCCAATCAATGTTGGGTGACCCTGATTTGTCCCTGCCTGACTGCAGAGGTTGGCACCCTAAGATTATGTATTGGTGCCCCTGATCAATGTTGGGTGACCCTGATTTGACCCTGCCTGACTGCAGAGGTTGGCACCCTAAGATTATGCATAGGCACCGCCAATCAATGTTGGGTGACCCTGATTTGTCCCTGCCTGAACGCAGAGGTTGGCACCCTAAGATTATGCAATGGCACCTCCCCTCAAGGTTGGCGGATCATAAGTGTCCTTAACTGTGTCCTCAACTATAACCAAAGGCTGGTTTTACACTGCAGTTTTTTCCCTGATCAGGTTCCATCCAGTTTGTGTGCCAAAACCAGGAGTGTCTCCAAAACTCAGAACAGTTGTCAATCTTTTAATTATAGTTTTTCTCTGCAAGTTCCTTTCCTGGTTTTGGCACACAAACCAGATGGAACCTGACCAGGGAAAATCCTACAGTGTGAAATCAGCCAAAGGGCAAGGCCGGCTTTACACCACGGTTCTTTGGGTCCTGGTCTGTCCTGGTCAGACCCGGATCCGATTTTGCCCCCCATGTATACCTATGACTGTTATTTGCCATCCAGTTTTGTGGTTTTCCGTGAGGATCTGGTTCTTTTCGTTTTTGGCACCGGACACAAAATCGGAGTCTGCATCATTTTTGTGTCCGGAGCCAAAAACGAACAAAACCAGATTCTCCCAGATCTGGGGTGATCCAACGCCCATGACATGGGAGTCTATGTGTACCGGATTGCTCCGGATCCGGCAAAAAATCATACCGTTTCCCGGATGCCTGGTGTTGACAGAGCGGCAGCTGTGAAATGCAGCTGCACTCGTTCAGCACCATGGAGAGCGCAGCATTTCACAGCCGCAGCTGAAGTTCTGCAACTGGAGAGCTCCACGGCTGAAATTTCAGCACCGCGGGCAGCTCCCCTGCTCCTGCGCTGCTGAAATTTCAGCACTGGACAGCGGCACAGGCGCACAGGAACGATTCCTGTTCAAAACATGATCGAAGGGCATATTTACACTCAGTTTCTGTACTTCCGGAGTTGTCAGGTTGTGTCTGGTCCATCCTGTAAAACACCGAACACAACCTGACAGCTCCAAACCGTGGTGTGAAGCCGGCCTAACACAAAACAACAATAACCCTAAAGGTCATGCACACAACCAGAGGGTGACACAGTGCTAAGTACGTGTTCACACAACCATGCAGTGAAAATGGAGGAAAGCGGAAATTACTCAAAATACTAAGGGTAAAAATGAAAAATCCCCATACCCTAAACGTAACAGAAGAGGAAGAACGCTGGGAACGGAAACACAAACTTCAGGCAAAAACAATAGAGATATTTCAGCAAGAGAATCCTTAAACTGAAGAGCAGGAACTCCAACAGCCATCCACCTAGGAGTATAGCCAGCAAAGAAAGCATGTGCATGCTAAGTATAAATAGCCCCTCCCAGGATGTGATAGGGCAACACAACAAGAAATTGAAAACACCTAAATAGAAATGAAAGCAAGACACAGATAAGAACTATCAGCAATTGGATAAGGACAAAACAGGCTGTGATCTAACAGAAAGGGAAACTGACCACGCAAACAGAGGTCAGCGGATCAATGCCCAGAGTTGAGGCATGACAGCTACACAGCGACTTTGGCCGTGACACTTGTAGCACAACCAAAATGTGCTTTATATTTCCGCTAAATCATAGTGCAATGGAAGTGAATGGGGTCACATTGCGAACTCGGGGGTACTGCAAATGAAACCAGCAAGCCGTATTTTTCTTTGTCTTCCTCCACCGGTAAAGATAAGACTCATGCAAAAAACAGAAGCTGTGTCAAAGTTGACTAGAAAGTCGGGGAAAGAAGGCAGGGCTGCCAATTGTCCAGAAATTCCTGGACAGTCACGATTATTTTTTTAAGCTAGACTCATACAGAGTATTATGGCTATAATTACGCAATGTCTTATCTGAATTATGGGCTGTAGGATTGTATTACTTGTAATCTGAATGGTTTATTATGGTTTTCTAATATGTCAATACCGTGGATGGCAAGAGCAATAAACAAATCAAGCCAGACATGTCACTGGAATCAAAGATCTCCAAGCTACGACTTGTCTACACATCATAAGAAGAGAGCAATCACTGGAGAAGGACATCATGGTAGGAAGAATAGAAGGAACAAGGTGAAGAGGAAGACTAGCAACCCGATGGCATCATGCTATCAAGATAATGGTGGAGAAAACACTGGTGGACCTATTTAGGCTTGGAGAAGATCCTGGTGGATCTATCTCGGCTTGGAAAAGACCCTGATGGACCTACCTAGGCTTGGAGAAGATACTGGTGGACCTACCTAGGCTTGGAGAAGATACTGGTGGACCTATCTCGGCTTGGAAAAGACCCTGGTGGACCTATCTAGCCTTGGAGAAAATGCTGGTGGACCTACCTAGGCTTGGAGAAGACCCAGGTGGATCTATCCAGGCTTGGAGAAGACCCAGGTGGATCTATCTAGGCTTGGAGAAGACCCAGGTGGACTTATCTAGGCTGCACAATATCCATCTTCCTAGAGAACATTCATCCTTCAAGTTGTCATGGCTCAAGATTGAGCTGAAGGTCCTTAAAATAAAAATTAAAAATTGTCTATAATAAATGGTGTCTTCCCATGATTTTTTTTTTTTTTTTTTTTTTGAGATGCTATCCAGAAAAAATAGAAAATTAAAGCTGGTAACCCTGGATGAGTAGTTGATGTTATCATCCAGGTCCTACACCATCCCATTTGCATACAAGGCCACCAATGAGTAAAAAGAAGTCTGAAATCCCGATCCTGTATGTAAGAGGTTATAAATACCCACAACTTAGGAGGGGAGCATTGATGCTTATGTTGGCGGGAGTATGAGTCCTCTACTGACTAAGTGAAACCTTACAATTCTAACTTCTGGACAAAGTACCTCAAGGTCCGCGCTGCTGCCGAATGGATACAGAAGACACCAGAAACAACGGAATGTCTGGATCAAAATGATGACTTGGTTTATTATCCGACGCGTTTCAGAGCCACATACCGAGCTCCTTCCTCAGGGAAAAATTATGTTCCCTGAGGAAGGAGCTCGGTATGTGGCTCTGAAACGCGTCGGATAATAAACCAAGTCATCATTTTGATCCAGACATTCCGTTGTTTCTGGTGTCTTCTGTATCCATTCGGCAGCAGCGCGGACCTTGAGGTACTTTGTCCAGAAGTTTGATTGATAACCGCAGTGACCTGTGGAAGTACGGTCCCTGCAGCAGCTGCATTTCTGAGCGATCAAGCTGGTTGTGTCTGACACAACCTTATCAGGTGAGCAATTCTGATTTTTGCACCTTTCAATCTTGTCTAAAGAGATAAGACCCTATTGCGCATTCTCAACCTTTTTAGATATAACCTTACAATTCCGACCTAGAGTTGAGGGCAAAGGAGGAGCAGAGTGTGATTGTCAAACCGGTGTCATTGCCATCACACCCTGCAGCCAGTACACCGCCTCCACCCTTTACCATTCATCCACATTCTTTTGGACACTCCTCTTAATTTATTCATTCCCATCCGCCCAGACCCTGAGGAGCAGGTAGGGTCACCCATGGACATACAGTAATATAGGCATCTATTTTCAATGGAAAATCAAGTTCTGTCATCTATTATATAAAACCCGAAGGCCACTTCCGGAGGAGGCCACGCCCACTTCCGTGATGGTCGTCGCCCAGGCTCATCCAGTGCACTGTAGCCAGGCTGCCCCCCGGCTACAGTCACCGACACACGGAACGTTCCGATCTCAGAAGTTCCGTGTGCCCTCCTGCCACTCCCCTCCACCCTCTGCCCTCCAGCCAGTACCTACATACCGGGGGGGCAGGGGGGCCCATTGCCCGCCACCTCGGAGGGCCACACACACCCTGGGGGTACCCGTGCTCCCTGCCGTGTGCCTGGAGAGGAGGGAGGGCGGGACTTCCTCTCCTGCAGCTCTGCCCGCCCCTCCTCTCCTCCTACACCCGAAGCCCAGCCACCGGTAAGTCTGCAGCCATACACGCTGCTGTGCCCTCCAGCCTGTGTGCCCACACTGCCCTCTGTCCTCTGCCCCCTCTGTGTCCTCTGCCCCCTGTCCTCTGCCCCCTGTCCTCTGTGTCCTCTGCCCCCTGTCCTCTGTGTCCTCTGCCCCCTGTCCTCTGTGTCCTCTGCCCCCTGTCCTCTGTGTCCTCTGCCCCCTGTCCTCTGTGTCCTCTGCCCCCTGTCCTCTGTGTCCTCTGCCCCCTGTCCTCTGTGTCCTCTGCCCCCTGTCCTCTGTGTCCTCTGCCCCCTGTCCTCTGTGTCTTCTGCCCCCTCTGTGTCCTCTGCCCCCTGTCCTCTGCCCCCTGTCCTCTGCGTCCTCTGCCCCCTGTCCTCTGCGTCCTCTGCCCCCTGTCCTCTGCGTCCTCTGCCCCCTGTCCTCTGCCCCCTGTCCTCTGCGTCCTCTGCCCCCTGTCCTCTGCGTCCTCTGCCCCCTGTCCTCTCCGTCCTCTGCGTCCTCTGCCCCCTGTCCTCTGCCCCCTGTCCTCTGCCCCCTGTCCTCTGCGTCCTCTGCCCCCTCTGTGTCCTCTGCCCCCTGTCCTCTGCCCCCTGTCCTCTGCGTCCTCTGCGTCCTCTGCCCCCTCTGTGTCCTCTTCCCCCTGTCCTCTGCGTCCTCTGCCCCCTGTCCTCTCCGTCCTCTGCGTCCTCTGCCCCCTGTCCTCTGCCCCCTGTCCTCTGCCCCCTGTCCTCTGCGTCCTCTGCCCCCTCTGTGTCCTCTGCCCCCTGTCCTCTGCCCCCTGTCCTCTGCGTCCTCTGCGTCCTCTGCCCCTCTGTGTCCTCTTCCCCCTGTCCTCTGCGTCCTCTGCCCCCTGTCCTCTGCGTCCTCTGCCCCCTGTCCTCTTCGTCCTCTGCCCCCTGTCCTCTGCGTCCTCTGCCCCTCTGTGTCCTCTGCCCCCTGTCCTCTGCCCCCTGTCCTCTGCGTCCTCTGCCCCCTGTCCTCTGCGTCCTCTGCCCCCTGTCCTCTGCCCCCTGTCCTCTGCGTCCTCTGCCCCCTGTCCTCTGCGTCCTCTGCCCCCTGTCCTCTGCGTCCTCTGCCCCCTGTCCTCTGCCCCCTGTCCTCTGCGTCCTCTGCCCCCTGTCCTCTGCGTCCTCTGCCCCCTGTCCTCTCCGTCCTCTGCGTCCTCTGCCCCCTGTCCTCTGCCCCCTGTCCTCTGCCCCCTGTCCTCTGCGTCCTCTGCCCCCTCTGTGTCCTCTGCCCCCTGTCCTCTGCCCCTGTCCTCTGCGTCCTCTGCGTCCTCTGCCCCCTCTGTGTCCTCTTCCCCCTGTCCTCTGCGTCCTCTGCCCCCTGTCCTCTGCGTCCTCTGCCCCCTGTCCTCTTCGTCCTCTGCCCCCTGTCCTCTGCGTCCTCTGCCCCCTCTGCCTCCTCTGCGCCCTGTCCTCTGCCTCCTCTGCGCCCTGTCCTCTGCGTCCTCTGCCCCCTGTCCTCTGCGTCCTCTGCCCCCTGTCCTCTGCGTCCTCTGCCCCCTGTCCTCTGCGTCCTCTGCCCCCTCTGTGTCCTCTGCCCCCTGTCCTCTGCGTCCTCTGCCCCCTCTGTGTCCTCTTCCCCCTGTCCTCTGCGTCCTCTCCCCCCTGTCCTCTGCCTCCTCTGCGCCCTGTCCTCTGCGTCCTCTTCCCCCTGTCCTCTGCGTCCTCTTTCCCCTGTCCTCTGCGTCCTCTGCCCCCTGTCCTCTGCGTCCTCTGCCCCCTGTCCTCTGCGTCCTCTGCCCCCTCTCCTCTGCGTCCTCTGCCCCCTGTCCTCTGCGTCCTCTGCCCCCTCTGCGTCCTCTGCCCCCTGTCCTCTGCGTCCTCTGCCCCCTGTCCTCTGCGTCCTCTGCCCCCTGTCCTCTGCGTCCTCTGCGTCCTCTGCCCCCTCTGCGTCCTCTGCCCCCTCTGTGTCCTCTGCCCCCTGTGTCCTCTGCCCCCTGTGTCCTCTGCCCCCTGTGTCCTCTGCCCCCTGTGTCCTCTGCCCCCTGTGTCCTCTGCCCCCTGTGTCCTCTGCCCCCTTGTGTCCTCTGCCCCCTGTCCTCTGCCCCCTCTGTGTCCTCTGTCCCCTGTCCTCTGCGTCCTCTGCCCCCTCTGTGTCCTCTGCCCCCTCTCCTCTGCCCCCTTTGTGTCCTCTGCATCCTCTGTGTCCTCTGCCCCCTGTCCTCTGCCCCCTGTCCTCTGCCCCCTGTCCTCTGCCCCCTGTCCTCTGCCCCCTGTCCTCTGCGTCCTCTGCCCCCTCTGTGTCCTCTGCCTCCTCTGCCCCCTCTGCGTCCTCTGCCCCCTCTGCGTCCTCTGCCCCCTCTGTGTCCTCTGCGTCCTCTGCCCCCTCTGTGTCCTCTGCGTCCTCTGCCCCCTCTGTGTCCTCTGCCCCCTGTCCTCTGCCCCCTCTGTGTCCTCTGCCCCCTGTCCTCTGCCCCCTGTCCTCTGCCCCCTGTCCTCTGCCCCCTGTCCTCTGCGTCCTCTGCCCCCTCTGTGTCCTCTGCCCCCTCTCCTCTGCCCCCTTTGTGTCCTCTGCGTCCTCTGCCCCCTCTGTGTCCTCTGCCCCCTGTCCTCTGCCCCCTGTCCTCTGCCCCCTGTCCTCTGCCCCCTGTCCTCTGCCCCCTGTCCTCTGCCCCCTCTGTGTCCTCTGCGTCCTCTGCCCCCTCTGTGTCCTCTGCGTCCTCTGCCCCCTCTGTGTCCTCTGCGTCCTCTGCCCCCTCTGTGTCCTCTGCCCCCTGTCCTCTGCATCCTCTGCCCCCTGTCCTCTGCCTCCTCTGCCCCCTGTCCTCTGCCTCCTCTGCCCCCTGTCCTCTGCCTCCTCTGCCCCCTGTCCTCTGCGTCCTCTGCCCCCTGTCCTCTGCCTCCTCTGCCCCCTGTCCTCTGCCTCCTCTGCCCCCTGTCCTCTGCCTCCTCTGCCCCCTGTCCTCTGCGTCCTCTGCCCCTGTCCTCTGCCTCCTCTGCCTCCTCTGCCCCCTGTCCTCTGCGTCCTCTGCCCCCTGTCCTCTGCGTCCTCTGCCCCCTGTCCTCTGCGTCCTCTGCCCCCTGTCCTCTGCGTCCTCTGCCCCCTGTCCTCTGCGTCCTCTGCCCCCTCTGCCCCCTCTGCGTCCTCTGCCCCCTCTGCGTCCTCTGCCCCCTCTGCGTCCTCTGCCCGCTCTGCGTCCTCTGCCCCCTCTGCCCCCTCTGCCCCCTCTGCGTCCTCTGCGTCCTCTGCCCCCTCTGCCCCCTCTGCGTCCTCTGCGTCCTCTGTGTCCTCTGCGTCCTCTGCCCCCTGTCCTCTGCGTCCTCTGCCCCCTGTCCTCTGCCCCCTGTCCTCTGCGTCCTCTGCCCCCTCTGTGTCCTCTGCCCCCTGTCCTCTGCGTCCTCTGCCCCCTCTGTCTCCTCTGCCCCCTGTCCTCTGCCCCCTGTCCTCTGCGTCCTCTGCCCCTTCTGCGTCCTCTGCCCCCTCTGCGTCCTCTGCCCCCTCTGCGTCCTCTGCCCGCTCTGCGTCCTCTGCCCCCTCTGCCCCCTCTGCGTCCTCTGCCCCCTCTGCGTCCTCTGCCCCCTCTGCCCCCTCTGCGTCCTCTGTGTCCTCTGCCCCCTGTCCTCTGCGTCCTCTGCCCCCTGTCCTCTGCCCCCTGTCCTCTGCGTCCTCTGCCCCCTCTGTGTCCTCTGCCCCCTGTCCTCTGCGTCCTCTGCCCCCTCTGTCTCCTCTGCCCCCTGTCCTCTGCCCCCTGTCCTCTGCCCCCTGTCCTCTGCCCCCTGTCCTCTGCGTCCTCTGCCCCCTCTGCCCCCTCGGTGTCCTCTGCCCCCTGTCCTCTGCCCCCTGTCCTCTGCCCCCTGTCCTCTGCCCCCTGTCCTCTGTGTCCTCTGCCTCCTCTGCCCCCTCTGCGTCCTCTGCCCCCTCTGCGTCCTCTGCCCCCTCTGTGTTCTCTGCATCCTCTGCCCCCTCTGTGTCCTCTGCGTCCTCTGCCCCCTCTGTGTCCTCTGCCCCCTGTCCTCTGCCCCCTCTGTGTCCTCTGCCCCCTGTCCTCTGCCCCCTGTCCTCTGCCCCCTGTCCTCTGCGTCCTCTGCCCCCTCTGTGTCCTCTGCCCCCTCTCCTCTGCCCCCTTTGTGTCCTCTGTGTCCTCTGCCCCCTCTGTGTCCTCTGCCCCCTGTCCTCTGCCCCCTGTCCTCTGCCCCCTGTCCTCTGCCCCCTCTGTGTCCTCTGCGTCCTCTGCCCCCTCTGTGTCCTCTGCGTCCTCTGCCCCCTCTGTGTCCTCTGCGTCCTCTGCGTCCTCTGCCCCCTGTCCTCTGCGTCCTCTGCCCCCTGTCCTCTGCCTCCTCTGCCCCTGTCCTCTGCCTCCTCTGCCCCCTGTCCTCTGCCTCCTCTGCCCCCTGTCCTCTGCCCCCTGTCCTCTGCCTCCTCTGCCCCCTGTCCTCTGCGTCCTCTGCCCCCTGTCCTCTGCGTCCTCTGCCCCCTGTCCTCTGCGTCCTCTGCCCCCTGTCCTCTGCGTCCTCTGCCCCCTGTCCTCTGCGTCCTCTGCCCCCTGTCCTCTGCGTCCTCTGCCCCCTGTCCTCTGCGTCCTCTGCCCCCTGTCCTCTGCGTCCTCTGCCCCCTGTCCTCTGCGTCCTCTGCCCCTGTCCTCTGTGTCCTCTGCCCCCTCTGCGTCCTCTGCCCCCTCTGCGTCCTCTGCCCCCTCTGCGTCCTCTGCCCCCTCTGCGTCCTCTGCCCCCTCCGCCCCCTCTGCGTCCTCTGCCCCCTCTGCCTCCTCTGCGTCCTCTGCCCCCTCTGCGTCCTCTGCCCCCTCTGCCTCCTCTGCCCCCTCTGCGTCCTCTGCCCCCTCTGCGTCCTCTGCCCCCTCTGCCCCCTCTGCGTCCTCTGCCCCCTCTACGTCCTCTGTCCCCTCTGCGTCCTCTGCCCCCTCTGCGTCCTCTGCCCCCTCTGCGTCCTCTGCCCCCTCTGCCCCCTCTGCGTCCTCTGCGTCCTCTGCGTCCTCTGCCCCCTCTGCGTCCTCTGCCCCCTCTGCGTCCTCTGCCCCCTGTCCTCTGCCCCCTGTCCTCTGCGTCCTCTGCCCCCTGTCCTCTGCGGCCTCTGCCCCCTGTCCTCTGCGGCCTCTGCCCCCTGTCCTCTGCGTCCTCTGCCCCCTGTCCTCTGCGTCCTCTGCCCCCTGTCCTCTGCCCCCTGTCCTCTGCCCCCTGTCCTCTGCCCTCTGCGTCCTCTGCCCCCTCTGTGTCCTCTGCCCCCTCTGCGTCCTCTGCCCCCTCTGTGTCCTCTGCCCCCTCTGCGTCCTCTGCCCCCTCTGTGTCCTCTGCCCCCTCTGTGTCCTCTGCCCCCTCTGTGTCCTCTGCCCCCTCTGTGTCCTCTGCCCCCTGTCCTCTGCGTCCTCTGCCCCCTCTGTGTCCTCTTCACCCTCTCCTCTGCCCCCTCTGTGTCATCTGCCCCCTGTCCTCTGCGTCTTCTGCCCCCTCTGTGTCCTCTGCCCCCTGTCCTCTGCCCCCTGTCCTCTGCCCCCTGTCCTCTGCGTCCTCTGCCCCCTGTCCTCTGCGTCCTCTGCCCCCTGTCCTCTGCGTCCTCTGCCCCCTGTCCTCTGCGTCCTCTGCCCCCTGTCCTCTGCCCAGCCGCCTCTGCCCCCTGTCCTCTGCGCTGACCACTCTGCCCACGTCGCTGCGCTGACCAATCTCACCGCACTCACTGCTAACCACTGAGCCACCGCACTCACTGCTAACCACTGAGCCACCGCACTCACTGCTAACCACTGAGCCGCCGCACTCACTGCTGACCACTGAGCCGCCGCACTCACTGCTGACCACTGAGCCGCCGCACTCACTGCTAACCACTGAGCCACCGCACTCACTGCTAACCACTGAGCCACCGCACTCACTGCTAACCACTGAGCCACCGTATACTCTGCTACCCACTGAGCCGCCTGTATACACACAATTCATTTCACCGCACTCCCGTAACTATTAGTAAATAAACTATATATGGATTCTAGACTACCCGATTCTTTAGAATCGGGCCGCCATCTAGTGTGAAATAACTGTGCAAATTATTAACATTGCGTTCTGTAAGTTCACTGGGTGTAAAGGTCTATTGGCGATGATTTGGCCTCAGAACGTAATTAGAGGGTGACCGTCCCTCAACAGTCCATCTAGTCATGTCCTACACACTCCCTTCCTGCATTATTACTTTTTCATGAAGGAAAAGGTGGGAATAATGAAAACATGTGAAGGATAAACTACGATGATCATGAAAAACATTGGATTTTCTCATTCTTTGAGAACTACACCCTGTAGACCTCTCACCGGAGGTCATTGGAATTTCAGGAATGTTTTGGATGGAGAAGGGCTGAGAATTGAGGACAGATATATAACATGACGTTACTGTCCCTCACCTAGATGTAGATATGGATTGGCTTATTAATAGTCATACAGTCAGTAGTCAGTGGTGACTCTATGTACTATATGGCACTAATATCCATGTACCCAAGGTTACCCTCATCTTTACAAGGCCTCTTGTCCCACAAACAAAGTTAATTTTAATGAATAGATCTTGAAATAATCATAATTATCACAATTCGATGGGTTTATTAATAATAATGTACCTGCGCACAGATAATTATATATATATATATATGTGTCCCTGCTATGTACTGTGTAATGGATGTGTCTGATCTTACAGAGACATGTTCTGATCATACCACATCTCCTGTGCTGAGATAATATTGTTGCACACTAGGGACCAGGGTACTCGAGACCGGGGTGTACTATCTTTGGGGGTGTCAAGGTGCCGGGCCCAGTCCCGTTGTCCCAGATGCGGCAAGTAAAGGGAGTATTTACAGGGGATTTGTCGTGACGCCACCCGGGGTATGTGGTCAGTAGGACCACCGCTGCCGTATTCATGCTGGGGACGGTGACTTAGGGCAGCATGGATGGTAAGCCCTCCTCGGGTAGGGCTGAGGGTCCCCAGGGCAGGTGTAGTAGTGATGGAGGGACATAGTGAGGGATGGTGCTTTGTACCAGTCACTTACTTTGCTGCTGCAGCTTCTCCAGCCAGTGTGTAGGGATGACAGTCTGTGGCTCCTCAGGTGGGACTCTGCTGCAATGCTGAAGAAAGCAGTCTCAGGCAATGGTGAGCTTACTGGATACTTTACTTAAAGTTCTTCAGCAGCAGTTAACAACAATTTACAAGTTACAGTTCTTTCAGCTCTTTCAAGTTACAGTTCTCACACTTTAGCACTGCTCCGGGTAACTGGGTTTATGTAGCTCAGGCAGCTCCTCTGCGTTGCTTCCCTCAAGTCCTTTTAGGCCCTTTCCTTTCTCTCTGTCTCCTCACTCACGGGTTTGGTCTGGCCTTTACAGGCTTTCGTGTGATGATTCCCTCTCTGTCAGGGTCACTAGCCCTAGTCTAATGGCCGTGTTCTTAGACCGTGGTGGTAGGTTGGCTGCAGGTCATAGAGTACCTGCCCCACGCTGGTGTGTCTCGTGATTAGGGTCCTATAGTGCCCCAGGTAACTTCTGCAGAGGCGGCTCTCTGGCTGTAGCGGCCTAGCCTCCAGTGTCCCAGGTATGACTGTGGGATCACCAGGCTCCTTCTTTCTCACTGTCGGGTGTCTCTGTTTCTGGCTCCTTTCCCTCGCCTCCAGCTATGGAGCAAGCTTTCTCTCCAAGGAATGTAGCCTCTAGGATTCTGCGTCCTCCAGGGAACCTCTCCTCCTGGGAATATGTGCCTAAACCAGGTGTTCCCGGGTTTTCTATTGTTGGTCACTGCACCCACTTGTTCAGTGCTGCTCTACGCTCCACATACACTACTCTTAACCCCTGCTACCCCTTGCCTAACCTAGAGTCCTAGGCATAGGGTCGGTGTGTGTATGTGTGGGTGTTCCTAAGTCAACCGTCTCTACCTTACCTGGCTGCAGTTCACCCTGTGGCCGCCCTGGTTGCAGGGGTGCCACAATCTTATATATGTGTCCCTGCTATGTACTGTATAATGGATGTGTCTGACCGTACAGGGACATGGTCTGATCAGACCACATCTCCTGTGCTGAGATAACCTTATATATGTGTCCCTGCTATGTACTGTGTAATGGATGTGTCTGATCATACAGGAACATGGTCTGATCATACTACATCTCCTGTGCTGAGATAATCTTATATATGTGTCCTTGCTATGTGTTGTGTAATGGATGTGTCTGACCATAAAGGTGTTCAATGGAGCTGAAGTCAAGGACCTGGGCAGCCAATCAAGTTCTTCTTTTTTAATTAAACTTTTTATTAACTGTGGTCCTTTGGATTGGTTCAGTCTGACAATGTGGCCCTCGTACTACAAAGGTTGGTCACCCCTGCTGTATATAGTGGTGTGAAAAAATACTTGCCCCTTCCTGATTTCTTATTCATTTGCATGTTTCTCACACTTAAATTTTTCAGATCACCAAACAAATTTAAATATTAGACAAAGATAACATAAATGAATACAAAATGCAGTTTATAAATGAAGGTTCTTTATTATTAAGGGAACAAGAAATCCAAACCTACAGGTCCTGTGTGAGAAAGTGATTGTTCCCTAAATCTAATAACTGGTTGAGCCGCCCTTAACAGCATCAACTGCAATCAAGCATTGGCAATAGCTGACAATGGGTCTATTACAACGCTGTTAGTGGTCTCTTGGGGTAATTTTGGTCGGCTGGCCACTCCTGGGAAGGTTCACCACTGTTCCATGTTTTCACTGTTTGTGGATAATGGCTCTCACTATGATTTGCTGAAGTCCCAAAGCTTTAGAAATGGCTTTATAACCTTTTCCCAGGCTGATAAATCGCAATCACTTTGTTTCTCATTTATTCCTGGATCAAGGCATGATGTCTAGATTTTGAAGATCTCTTGGTCAACTTCACTTTCTCAGGCAGGTCCTATCTAAGTGATTTCTTATTTGACAACAGGTGTGGCAGTAATCAGGCCTGGATGTGACTAGGGAAACTGAACTTGGCTTTCCAAAGATGTGATAAACCACAGTTAATATATGTTTTATGGGGGGATCACTTTTTCACACAGGGCCCTGTAGATTTGGATTTCTTTTCCCCTTAATATTAAAGACTTTCATTTATAAACTGCATTTTGTGGTTACTTGTGTTATCTTTGTCTAATATTTACTTTTGTTTGGTGATTGGAAACATTTAAGTGTGAGAAAACGTGCAAAAGAGTAAGAAATCAGGAAGGTGGAAAATACTTCACACCACTGTATATCCATATATCGTATTTATCATATATCCTATACACCATATATTATATTAACATAGGAGTGCACCCTTTATAACATATATTAATATAACAATTTAACAAATATTATAAAAGTAGCATATCCTAAATGACCCATGATATACTGTATATTATCAGACTTGTATTGATAATTTCTGCTTGTTATTTTCCAGGCTGGAAGTGATGGAGAAAGTATCGGGAATTGTCCTTTCTCTCAGCGCCTCTTCATGATCCTTTGGCTTAAAGGAGTTGTCTTCAATGTCACCACAGTCGACCTGAAGAGGTAGGAAACCCAACCGATGGATGTAGCCATAACTACTGCTGATTGGGAGGGTTTGGCCCATAACATTCGACTTACAACTTTCTTTTTTACTCTGTCTTAGAAGAAAAAGTTAGTAAATTTCTTCTTTATGGTCTCCCGCCCTTTTGATAAATATAGAATGAGCTGAATGCTATTATCAGACCATGATGTCATATGTCTTCATATTATAGAAAGCCAGCGGACCTACACAACCTCGCCCCAGGCACACACCCGCCCTTCCTCACCTATAATGGAGAAGTAAAGACAGATGTCAACAAGATAGAGGAATTTCTGGAGGAGTCACTGGCACCACCAAGGTAAATGTCATGAAATTCAACACATCATAATAGACCAGCATTGACAAATTGTGTGTAATAGATGGAAAACCAATGGATGCAATGTGCCAAGCAGTATGTAGTCTGGAGAAGGTATAGTTTGTAGGAGATTATGTTAGAGTAGACTTTGATATCCTAAATTATGTATCCAGCTATCCATCCACCTACCTATCCATCTATTCATCTGTCCATCCAGCCCCCTAACCATCCATTTAGCTATCCACCCATCCATCTATTCATCCACCCATCCATTTTCACATCCACTCACTCACAACCACCCACACATCCATCCATCTATCCATCCATCCATCCACCCATCCTCCACCCATTCATTCATCCACCCAATCATCCATCTATCCACCCCTTCTCCATCCATCCATGCATCCATCCATCCACCCATCAATCCATCCACTCATCCATTCAACCATCCATCCATCCATCCATCCACCTTTCTGTCCATCCATCCATTTATCCATCCATCCATCCATATACCCACGCATCCATCTGTCAGCCCATCAATCCACCCTTCCATCCACCCATCCATTCCTTCAGGCACCCATCCATCCATTCATCCACCCATCTATCCACCCATCTATCTATCTATCTATCCATCCATCCATCCATCCATTGACCCATCCATTCATCCACCAGTCCATCCATCCACCCACCCCACCAATCCATCCATCCACCCACCATTCTATCCATCCATCCATCCATCCATCCATCCATCTATCCATCCACCCACCCATACACCAACCCATCCATCCATCCACCTGTCCATCTGTCAACCCACCAATCCATTAATCCACCCGTCTGTCCGTCTATCTATCCACCAATCCAGCCACCCACTCAATGACTAAGGTTGTGATACCAGGTGAGACTTCCTCCTCTTCCTGGGTT
>JARQOC010000001.1:26183126-26219386 GCA_033576535.1 Allobates femoralis | reverse complement strand
TTACCATCCACGCTGCCCTAACTCACCGTCCCCAGCAGGAATACGGCAGCGGTGGTTCTACTGACCACGACAAATCCCCTGTTAATACTCCCTTTACTTGCTGCATCTGGGACAATGGGACCGGGACCGACACCTTGACACCCCCAGAGATAGTACACCCCGGTCTCGAGTACCCTGGTCCATAGTGTGCAACAAGGGACAGCACAGCACAGGAGATGTGGTATGATCAGACCATTCCTCTGTACGATAAGACACATCCATTACAAAGTACATTGCAGGGACACATATATATATATATATATATATATATATATATATATATAATTACCTGTGCCCAGGTACATTATTATTTTTAATAAACCCATCCAATTGTGATAATTATGATTATTTCAAGATCTATTCATTAAAATTAACTTTGTTTGTGGGACAAGGCCCTGTAAAGATGAGGGTAACCGTGGGTACATGGATATTAGTGCCATATAGTACATAGAGTCACCACTGACTACTGACTATTAATAAGCCAATCCATATCTACATCTAGGTGAGGGACAGTAACTTCATGTTATATATCTGTCCTCAATTCTCAGCCCATCCAAAACATTCCTGAAATTCCAATGACCTCTGGTGAGAGGTCTACAGGGTGTAGTTCTCAAAGAATGAGAAAATCCAATGTGACACTTGTTTTTCATGATCATCGTAGTTTATCCATCACATGTTTTCATTATTCCCACCTTTTCCTTCATGAAAAAGTAATAATGCAGGAAGGGAGTGTGTAGGACATGACCAGATGGACTGTTGAGGGACAGTCACCCTCTAATTACGTTCTGAGGCCAAATCATCGCCAATAGACCTTTACACCCAGTGAACTTACAGAACGCAATGTTATTTCTGATGACAGAACTAGATTTTCCATTCAAAATAGATGCCTATATTACTGTATGTCCATGGGTGACCCTACCTGCTCCTCAGGGTCTGGGCGGATGGGAATGAATCAATTAAGAGGAGTGTCCAAAAGAATGTGGATGAATGGTAAAGGGTGGAGGCGGTGTACTGGCTGCAGGGTGTGATGGCAATGACACCGGTATGACAATCACACTCAGCTCCTCCTTTGCCCTCAACTCTAGGTTGGAATTGTAAGGTTTCACTTAGTCGGTGGAGGAACTCATACACCCGCCAACATAAGCATCAATGCTCCCCTCCTAAGTTGTGGGTATTTATAACCTCTTACATACAGGATCGGGATTTCAGACTTCTTTTTCCTCATTGGTGGCCTTGTATGCAAATGGACTGGTGTAGGACCTGGATGATAACATCAACTACTCATCCAGGGTTACCAACTTTAATTTTCTATGTTTTCTGGATAGCATCTCAAAAAAAAAAAAAACAATCATGGAAAGATACCTTTTATTATAGACAATTTTTAATTTTTATATTAAGGACCTTCAGCTCAATCTTGAGCCATGACAACTTGAAAGATGAATGCTCTCTAGGAAGATGGATATTGTGTAGCCTAGATAAGTCCACCTGAGTCTTCTCCAAGCCTAGATAGATCCACCCGTGTCTTCTCCAGGCCTACGTAGGTCCACCAGCATCTTCTCCACGGCTAGATAGGTCCACCAGGGTCTTCTCCAAGCCTAGGTAGGTCCACCAGGGTCTTCTCCAAGCCTACATAGGTCCACCAGGGTTTTCTCCACCATTATCTTGATAGTATGATGCCATCGGTTGCTAGTTGAAGCTCTTCACCTTGTTCCTTCTATTCTTCCTACCATGATGTCCTTCTCCAGTGACTGCTCTCTTCTTATGATGTGTGGACAAGTCGTAGCTTGGAGATCTTTGCTTCCAGTGACATGTCTGGCTTGATTTGTTTATTCCTCTTGCCATCCACGGTATTGACATATTAGAAAACCATAATAAACCATTCAGATTACAAGTAATACAATCTTACAGCCCATAATTCAGATAAGACATTGCGTAATTATAGCCATAATACTCTGTATGAGTCTAGCTTAAAAAAATAATCGTGACTGTCCAGGAATTTCTGGACAATTGGCAGCCCTGCCTTCTTTCCCCGACTTTCTAGTCAACTTTGACACAGCTTCTGTTTTTTGCATGAGTCTTATCTTTACCGGTGGAGGAAGACAGAGAAAAATACAGCTTGCTGGTTTCATTTGCAGTACCCCCGAGTTCGCAATGTGACCTCATTCACTTCCATTGCACTATGATTTAGCGGAAATATAAAGCACATTTTGGTTGTGCTACAAGTGTCACGCTGTGTAGCTGTCATGCCTCAACTCTGGGAATTGATCCGCTGACCTCTGTTTGCGTGGTCAGTTTCCCTTTCTGTTAGATCACAGCCTGTTTTGTCCTTATCCAATTGCTGATAGTTCTCTTATCTTATCTTTGTCCTGCTTTCATTTCTATTTAGGTGTTTTCAATTTCTTGTTGTGTTGCCCTATCACATCCTGGGAGGGGCTATTTATACTTAGCATGCACATGCTTTCTTTGCTGGCTATATTCCTAGGTGGATGGCTGTTGGAGTTCCTGCTCTTCAGTTTAAGGATTCTCTTGCTGAAATATCTCTATTGTTTTTGCCTGAAGTTTGTTTGTGTTTCCGTTCCCAGCGTTCTTCCTCTTCTGTTACGTTCAGGGTATGGGAGTTTTCATTTTTACCCTTAGTATTTTGAGTAATATCCGTTTTCCTCCATTTTCACTGCATGGCTGTGTGAACACGTACTTAGCACTGTGTCACCCTCTGGTTGTGTGCATGACCTTTAGGGTTATTATTGTTTTGTGTTAGGCCGGCTTCACACCACGGTTTGGAGCTGTCAGGTTGTGTTCGGTGTTTTACAGGATGGACCGGACACAACCTGACAACTCCGGAAGTACAGAAACTGAGTGTAAATATGCCCTTCGATCATGTTTTGAACAGGAATCGTTCCTGTGCGTCTGTGCCGCTGTCCAGTGCTGAAATTTCAGCAGCGCGAGAGCAGGGGAGCTGCCCGCGGTGCTGAAATTTCAGCCGTGGAGCTCTCCAGTTGCAGAACTTCAGCTGCGGCTGTGAAATGCTGCGCTCTCCATGGTGCTGAACGAGTGCAGCTGCATTTCACAGCTGCCGCTCTGTCAGCACCAGGCATCCGGGAACCGGTATGATTTTTTGCCGGATCCGGAGCAATCCGGTACCCATAGACTCCCATGTCATGGGCGCTGGATCACCCCAGATCTGGGAGAATCCGGGTTTTGTTCGTTTTTGGCACCGGACACAAACAATGATGCAGACTCCGATTTTGTGTCCGGTGCCAAAAACGAAAAGAACCAGATCCTCCCGGAAAACCACAAAACTGGATGGCAAATAACAGTCATAGGTATACATGAGGGGCAAAATCGGATCTGGGTCTGACTAGGACAGACCAGGACCCAAAGAACCGTGGTGTAAAGCTGGCCTTACCCATTGGTTGATTTCACACTGTAGGATTTTCCCTGATCAGGTTGCATCTGGTTTTTGTACCAAAAACAGGAAAGGAACTTGCAGAGAAAAACTATAATTAAAAGATTGACACCTGTTCTGAGTTTTGGAGACACTCCTGGTTTTGGCACACAAACTGGATGGAACCTGATCAGGGAAAAAACTGCAGTGTGAAACCAGCCTTTGGTTATAGTTGAGGACAAAGTTAAGGACACTTATGATCTGCCAACCTTGAGGGGAGGTGCCATTGCATAATCTTAGGCTGCCGACGTCTGTGTTCAGGCAGGGACAAATCAGGGTCAGCCAACATTGATTGGCGGTGCCTATGTATAATCTTAGGGTGCCAACCTCTGCAGTCAGGCAGGGTCAAATCAGGGTCACCCAACATTGATCGGGGGCACCAATGCATAATCTTAGGGTGCCAACCTCTGCAGTCAGGCAGGGACAAATCAGGGTCACCCAACATTGATCGGGGGTGCCAATGCATAATCTTAGGGTGCCAACCTCTACGGTCAGGCAAGAACAAATCAGGCTCAGCCGAAGTTGAGTGTGGGTGCCATTACATACTCTTCAAGTGCCAACCTCTCCAGTTAGGCAGGGACCAATCAGGGTCAGCCGATGTTGAGTGGGGGTGCCATTGCGTAATCTTAGGTTGGCAATCTCCGCAGTCATACAGGGACCAATCAGGGTCAGATTTAGGCTTCTCAGTCTAAATAGCGACCTGTGTATTATATGTTTAACATGTCTCCGGTTTATTTTTCACAAACAGCGCCATCACTATCCACAGGTTATGTCTTGAATTGCAGAAAAGCTCCATTTAAGTTAATGGGACTAAACGGTAATACTGCACACAACCTGTTGAGAGGTGTGGCGCTGTTTAGAAGTTGGGTGACACATAGTATTCATTACATTTATTAGAGCTCCAACAGATATACAGGTTTACCTACCCCACTCACATGAAATACCTTCTTGTGCTATCTGTATATTGCCGCGCGTATGATGGTGGTAAAATACAGACATAGGAAGCAACGGTATACAGTGTTTTTACAACCTGATCACACTGTACGCCTCCAATGTGACCAGTGAGATGCAGCAACATTGAAAAGGATGGTCGTCAAGGGTTGAAAGTTAACCTCGCTGTGAAACTCAAACCTCGGCTAAATTATTCATTGAAATTCCAATACTCAGACTTACAAGAGAAAAAGCTGCCGTGTGCAGTGTTATGGCGCAGCCTCCGAGCCGTGCGAATCCATGTTCACTTTACTCCGCTGCTACATTGTGGCATTATACAGTGAGTTAAATCGTATTGTGACACCTACACTACTGTGACCATGACAAACAAGTCACAAAAAATCCAACCAAAGCTAAATGTTTTCAATTGAATCACTTGCATAGTCTTGGTAGTGTTGGTGTCGCAGTGCAACCCCATCCACTTCTATGGAGCATTGGCACCGAGTGGACTTTGGTTGCATGATGGCGGGCATGTAGCCCCAGCCTTATGGCAAAATCAGATTTAGAGAATTACTGTCAAGTGACACGTAGCCCCTGCCTAAATGAAAAGGTGGAATACCCATCCAGATTCAAGGCTACACACAGAGCTGAAGATTTGGTAAAATGTACCAATGTAGGAACAAGACAGAAGAAGAATCAATGACTTTGAAATGTGGAGCTGGAGAAGGATGTTATCACCATGGATGGCAAGAAGAACATGATCAATACTGGAACAAATCAAGCCAGACATGTCACCGGAAGCAAAGATCACCAAGCTACGACTTGTCTGCACATCATACGAAGAGAGGAATCAGTAGGGAAAAACATCATGATCCGAACAATAGAAGGAACAAGGCGAAGAGGAAGACCAGCAAACCAATGGCTTGATACTATCAAGATAACGGTGGAGAAGACCCTGGTGGACCTATATAGGCTTGGAGAAGATGCTGGTATAGCTATCTTGGCTTGAAGAAGACCCTGGTGGATGCAACACACTTGAAAACTGTAGCCAAGCACCAGCGGCTGCAGCCGACCCGTGCTCCAGACGGTTCACCAGCATCAGACAACTCCAGCAACCGCAAGAGACCTCCACACACCAAGATGGTCAGCATAGAAATGAAGCTCTATTACCGGCATCAGGTGATAGGTCATGTGACTATATAAAGGGAAACGGGTGTGGTCACAAACTGCTGCAAGATGAGATGACACTGACCTAGAGCTACCAGTAAGGAAAACTCACATTAACCCTTTCTGGTACAAAAGAAATGAATCATATTTAAAAATCAACAGATCCAGACTTGTCACAAGCCTCCTACTGACCCCGTGACAATCAGACAGGGGTCCGGGTACTTATATTTATAACACCAAACCAGCAGTGAGATAGAAAAGACTGGAAGACTGGAGTGCTGCTGTGGCGCCCCTCTGGCTAGGCGCCACAGGGAAGTACTACACTATGACCATAAATGTGTTATCCCTGTAGATTGCCAGTTCAGGGTTTAACCTGTGGAGTCTGTTAAGCACACACACACCTAGGATTAGGCCACTTAGAATAGGGGGGACTGGTTATTTAGTAGGTCCCAAAAGTGGGTGGAGCCTAGATTAGAGCTGTAGAAGCAGGAAGTTAGTGAGAGAAGTTACCTCAGACGGTGCTGGGAAGGCAGTCAGGAAGGACAGGCCTGACAGCACAGCCGACAGGAGGGAGCCCCATCTTTAAGTGGGGGCCCAGGACAGCAAGCAATGGGTCAGGACTGGTTGGAGCCAGCTGGTCACGTTGAGGGAAACACCGGCAACGGGGGGGAAGCCGAGGCGGCCAGAAGTTCAACTCTGACCGCAGACCGACGAGCTGCAGGCCCATAGAAACCGGGTTGCTGACAGCGCCACAAGGTACCTCGCCCCTCAGGACCAAGAACCGGTTCAGGACACTAGAGGAGAAGGGCCAGAATTCCGGTGGCGGGAGGCTTTGCTTACTTGTGCCCCCGTCCGTACCGGTAGGGCATAGACCTTGCCTACTAGCTACAGACCGTGGGACTGGTGGGAGAGCTCTGCGAGGGTGGTAGAGACTGGGAAAAGAGGAGTTAACCCTGAAAGACAAAGAGAGAACTCCTAGAGACTCCATAAGGGGGACCCTGAGCTGGAAACATCCACCCGGTAAACCAAACTGTACTGTGCTCCATTTTACCATCTGCCAATACCTAGTAATGTGGAGTAAAACATGAACTGGTCTCCGTTGTTCTTCCCGCCGGCGCCCAGAGGGCTCCCACACCATCACAAGTAGTTCATCATAGGGGTAAGAACCATTACTACAACTCCCCTCGTCCACATCCATCACCGCTGCCCTGAGGTAATAGCGCCACCTGTAGGGAGCTGGACTACTCTCTGCTGCCCCCACCATCACCTCAGCGGTCAGCTTGCAGCGCCGGTACCATATTACCGGGAACTACAGGTGGCATCACGATCCCCTGTAAATACTCCCTTCTCCACCACCATCTACTCAAACGATCACCAGGGCACGGAACCGGGTTCCCGTCCAACCGTGACTCCCTAATCAAGTCATCAGCCCCGATGTCCAAGTACCCCCTTAGCCCTGGCCACATCACTGCTTTAAGGCCATAGTAAAACTAGGGTCAGTCTCATTCATAAATTGCCAGATATTTACATGAATTAGTCTTGTTCACAAATCAGAAAAGTCTAGATAGTCCATGGTGAGATTTTATCATATAGGTCTGTAATAGTGAATGTGAACTAGCACATAGGCTATCATTGGGTCTAAGCACTGTCCGCTTTCCACAGTGGCTCATTGTGTGCACCAAGATGTACAAATATTAAATATATAGAATATAAAGTGCATTACTGCTATATAGAATATGCTTATAAAATGGAGGTACTTAGAATACAAATTGGCCAATTCCTATGTTCACACCAGCCACGACAAGGTCTTAATTGTAATGTGAGCCTTACCTTTTTCTATCAAGCGTACACCACTGCAGAGCTGATCTGTGCTTCTGAATTACAGTATATTTACTGCTGTCACAGCAGCTGTTAGGAGGTACTGTAGTATAAATATACTGTGTGTATATATATATGGAGGTGGTAATATTGATTAAAGGATTAGTATCTCAATCATAATGTGGCCTCCATTTTCTGTAAATAGGAGTTTGCCAATACACATTACCCCTGAATCTGTCCTCCAGAAATTCAGATGCTATAGGCTGGACAGATGCACCTAATGACCCTGTCTAATAAAATACTTTGATGGCATTTTTATTGATAATTGATATGACAGCCAGGATGTAGCACAGCTCAGATGTGTTATGTTCAGATCTGAAGATCCCAAAGATACCAGCTACAGATGCCTCTAATGACCCTGTCTATTTCTGAAAAACAAATGCACCTAATGACACGGTCTGCTAAAAACCAGAAGGCAGAGATTGACCCAGCGTGGGGACAAATGGCAGCACATAGAGGAAAAAATATAAAACTTCAGTTTATTGCAAATCCATAAAAATATATAAAAAGAATGCACAGTGTGCGGCAGTCAGATCCTCTCATCCCTCTCTCTCCTCTCGTCTCTCTCTCTCTCGTCTCTCGTGACATCACTCTCTTCTTGTCTCTCTCTCCTCTTGTCTCTCTCTCTCCTGTCACTCGTGATGTCTCTATCTTCTTGTCTCACTCTGTCCTCTTGTCTCTCTCTCTCCTCTCGTCTATCTCTCCTCTCTCTCTCTCCTCTCCTCTCATCTCTCTCTCCTCTCGTCTCTCTCTCGTTTCTCTCTCCTCTTGTCTCTCTCCTCTCGCCTCTCTCTCTTCTCGTCTCTCTCTCTCCTCTCATCTCTCTCTCTCTCTCCTCTCGTCTCTCTCTCGTTTCTCTCTCGTCTTGTCTCTCTCCTCTCGCCTCTCTCTCTTCTCGTCTCTCTCTCTGTCTCTCCCTCTCTCTCTCTCTCATCACTCATTATTTGCTTCCCTTATCATCCGTTTTTTCTTCCTCTCATCTCTTCCTCTACATATTGAGATTAATCCATATCAGGAAGAACAGGAAGAACACAAAAGAGCAGAGTGAGGGGACTGCAGCACTGAAAGAGAAGCAAGGTGCTGCTGGGAAATGTAGTTTTAGTAGATAAGATCATGACTCCCCATTCAGTCCTGTGAAGCTGGATGCACAGAGGGGCAGAAGGAGATGAAAAAACACACAAAGTGCAACAGAAATAAGTTTACTTGTACTGTATTATCACAATGGTCATGGAGACAACGTTGGATCTTATCTGACCATTATATTTATAGGCTTTCTCCCCAAGTAAGAAATCTTTGGTAAAAAAAAAAAAGGTTAGGGTCTCATAAACAAAAATGGTCACCTTGTTGTAGCTGGTGGGCGCGCAATATTATAGTGTTTACAATTCATATATTCAATGTTTGTACATAGCACACACAGTGCTGCTACACTTTAATGTGTGCAAGTATATTATTACAGTAAGAGTAAACTTCACCTGTACACATTTGCTTTACACTGATAGGAGGTGCAGGTTGATAGATAGACAGAAAATAGATAGACCGACAGATAGATGGATAGATAGATAGATAGATATATCTTGCCAGGAGGAGGGGTTATGGAGAACATCAGGATAACATCAGGAGAGAGGAACAAGACTGACATCCTGGGGACTGGAGCCATGGAGAGACTCGTCCCAGGGCAGTGGAGAGCGAGTGAGAGGGAAGAGGAGATCTAGTTGAGGGGAACCTGAGGAGTGGAGCTGTGACTGAGCTCTCTCCAGTGTAGAAACAGGACGCCAGAGTCCGTGGTTGTTCGGTACTGAAGTCCCAGCAGCTAAATCCGGAGGGCAGGAGACTGCAAGTCTCCTGGCCACCCCAAATGCCCAGCGGCACAGCAGCATACTAGAACCCGGATCTGCCAACAGAGAAGCGACACCTGTAAAAGGCTCAATCTGCCTGCCATACAGGTGAGGAACCAGTATGCAGAAAGAGTCGCAGCACAGCTTTAAGCAGCAGGGACCATAAGGGACAGCACAGAAGGAAGGCCTCCGAACCCACCTGGTGTGGTGAAACCCCAATTGCTTCCAGGTTGCCAGGATCTCCACTACCACCTAGTGTCCTGGTCTGCATCTTCAACTATCAAGTAAAGGTAAAGGAAACCACCATCCCTGTGTCCTCCGATCATTTTCCGCGCCCTCAGTCCTGCACCCCAACGTTCACTATCCCCTTCATAAACTGGACCAGTTGCCCCGGGTCCCTGCCCCACCTGTGGGGAGCTGTACCATCTCTACTGCGCCACCAACTGCTCCAGTGGTCCTGAACTGCAGCGTTGGCCATCGCTTGCCGAATACCACAGGTGGCGTCACGAGTAAATCCCATATAAATTATCCCCCATTTTATGACACGGCCGGGGCTACGGAGTCAGGTCACGGCCCCGTGACCTCACCAAAGAACTGTCCAAACCGGTTCCGAGTACCCCACAGCCCTGGCTGGTGTATCAAATAGAAATGTACTATTATTAATCTATTCTTAATTACAGGAGACTCATAATTAATCTCAGTTTGTGATTTTATAAAATTCCGGATTAACAGAATCTCTGGATTATCATATGCTGGATTATAGCAATTTTAATAATTCAGTAGTAAGCCCTGCATTGACAGGATATGAGGCGCGGTGTCATACTCCCTGGACGCGGAGTCGCTGTAATTTCCTTCCCTGATATTCAATCTCATGTGTCTGAATTAAGCTTCGCCATTCAGGCAGCAAAAGCAAAATGAAAGGAGTAACACAATACACAACTGGATAAACAAAGGATGACGCGTCCAGAATATCCACAGGATAATGGCAATCATGTGGCTGCGGCTTTGCTACGCCCGGACTTTTATCTGCTGCATTGTGTGCTGACAATATACAGGTACAGTCACAAGTGGCCGCGGTATTGTCACATACAACGTTACTAGAACATGGGGGCGAGAGTGATCCACAGACAGACGGGTCACCATGGGATCACAACCACTGATACATTGTCACAAGTAAATTTAGAGGAGCAACTTAGACCTCTGGGGCCCTATACAAAATAATATATATAATATCCTATTATATCCTATTTTTTGGCTAAGGATCCCTTAGACTTCCTATTAGTCCTAGCGGCTGTTTGGGTGCAGCTGCTTCCTCCGCACCCTCATGGCTAGGCCATTGACTCATTTTCCAAACGCTGAGACATCTTGAGATTGAACCTGTCCAAATCTTCTTTCCCAAAAATGTTACTGATGAGACTACCCCCATAAACATTAGGTTGCCGACTCTTTACAAGTGCAATCAAACCAGGGGCGGACCGTCACCCCCGGGGGCCCTGGTGCAGGTGAGGACCTGAGGGGGGTTATTGGGGGGGGTTGCTGGGAGAGCAGAGCTCTCTTACCTGGTGCTGCTGGGAGAGCCGCGCTCTCCTACCTGGTGCTGCTGGGAGAGCCGCGCTGCTGCTGGGAGAGCCGCGCTGCTGCTGGGAGAACCACGCTCTCCCGCCTGGTGCTGCTGGGAGAGCCGCACCGGATGCTCGTAGGAGTCGGAGGGGAGGGGCGGGATCAGGCAAGGGAAGCAGGAAGCTCTCTGCTACCCTTGCCTGGCCCTCCTCTTCTTTGACGGCGGCTTGCGGGGTCGGCTGGGGGCCCCCTCCAGGCTTGAAGGGGCCCCCTAGCCGGTCGGGGCCCTGGTGCAGCTGCACCAGTGTAGTTCCGCCCCTGAATCAAACTCCATAAACCCCAGCAGTGAAGGTGCCATTGTGATAGATTACTTTTTTATGTTCAACTAATTGGATGTCTAATGCATCTAATTGATGTTATAATTCTGGGTACATTGACCGAAACCGATCAAACTTAGTTATGAGCTTAAAGGGGTTTTCTAATCTTACAGAGAAGAGCAACCATGATGGTAGAAGGTTTGCAAATCATGTCCTATGGAGACCGGCTAAAAGAACTGGGAAAGTTTAGTTTTCAAAAGAAAAGGTTGAGAGGGAACTTAATAGCTGTCTACAAATATCTGAAAGATAGGAACAGTGCAGAGGGAACTACCCTAAGATCATAAGCACAAGAAAGTGCAAGAAGCAAAGGGATGGAACTAGAAGGAACTAAAAGAAAGGAAATGCAGATTAGAGTAGTAAAAACTTTCCGACGGTGAGGGCAACCAGAGAGTGAAACCGGCTGCCATAGGAGAGTGTGAAGTCTCCTGAAGTTGGGTGGATCCAGTAATCCAGCTGGATTCACAGCAGTGCTTATAAACTCTACTGAAAAGAGCTTGTAAGCACTGCTCTCCTTTCCAATGAGGTCAGTCTCAGATGCGACCTATTCTTGAGAATGAAGATGATTTTTAATTACAAGTATATGGAAAAAGTTGCTTGTTTTTACAAATACCGTGTAATTTTAACCCTTTATCATGTTGAGAATAACCATTTAATAGTCAAGTAATGAGGCACAACCATCTTTACCATTAGAAGAGACTGACTCAACCGTGAACCCACTGGCAAGTTTTGTGGGATCAGAATACTCTTGATGCTCTTGGTCCTCTACTCATGGTCTACTCATGGTCATGGACTCATGGTCATGAACTATTCTTCATTATGTCAGACATATTCTTCCCTCATTCGGTGGATCAGGAGACATCGACCTTTGTTTCATATGGAACTGTTCCGTGCATCCTTCTGTGTGTTAATTTGTGAAATGTCTGCATTTGGAGGTCAATTTTGCAGTCTGAGTCAGTGAATAATGAGGGGGCAGCCATGATTGTCTTCCCCCCTATCCTGTGTGGGATACAATGCCCTAAAATGGGAGTTGAGAGATATAAAAGGGACCTGCTCCTGTCACTGTGTGTCATTCTGCAGGACTTTCGGTTCAGATCCATGGATTTAGATGGAGGATTGCAGAACGTACTGACCAACACTGAGACCACAAATTTGCTTGGAGAACCAGGTTGGGACATTTTGGGCACCTGGCTACATATGTTCATCTGCTCATTCAGTTAGCTTGTTGCTATCTCCTATCAGTGGGTTCCCGCCAAAAGTGGGGTGCTGTAGCTCGGTTAGTTGGACTGGATTCCTTGAAGTCATGGAGATTCTAATCCCTGGCGAGCCAGCGGAAGGGTGAGACTCTTTTACATTGCCCATCTGGTGTTCTTGCTAGAAATATATTATATGCTGTTGACTGTTGGTGACCCAATAATGTCTTACTGGAGTGTTGTACCCTCACCCTGTGTTGTCTAAGTAGTGTTCTTCCCATAGTAAAGGAGAGCGGGAGGAAACCCGGCCCATGTGGCTGGAAGGTCAGCCAGGAGAGAGGATGAGGGAACTCACTGACCCTTGTGTCTCCACACACATCACACGTCCTGGCCACTGTGTCCAGTGTACTCAAAAAGGGAAAAGAGAGATATAGGCCCATAGAAAGCTCATGAAACAATACACTTTTTATTGTGATTTCCAATCAAAAAACAAACTTGACTGTAAAAGCCAACTGTATGACAATATGAACAGAGTTCCTTTTGGTGATATATTTTGGGTACCATATGGCAAATCAAAGCGGGTAGTCAAAAGAAGCTGCTACACAGGGTTTCTTCCATTCATTGCCCTGATCTTTGCCCATTGGCACCTCTAATCGGCCAACGTGGCTGGGACACCATCTGTAAGGCATCGTAACACCCCGCAGCTGACACCGCAACTCCCTCATATATGGTTCAAACCGGCTCCCGAGTCCTAAATATTTCAGTTGTGGAAAGGGATGACTCAGGTTGTTTTTCTCATCAGATCATCAGTTGGAAATACATCATTGTTTTATCTGGCCTCCTGCCTGACATGTTAATGAAGAAGCCATCACCAGACTTCCCAGCTCGGTGATACAATGTCATAATGGGGCGGTGGAAGGTATTATCTTTTCTATGCAAGATTCTCTGCTCTTCAGCAGCAGACGTTAACATTTTATCAGACCATTGCTGCCAGTCCCTACCTTTACTCTTACCTATTAATCAGACATGGCCTAAAGGTCTGATAGATGGAGACCCAATTGTGGGACCCTCGTCTATCAGGGGAACCAATCAGACCCAGTGGCGGCAATCAGTGAAAAGGAATCTGCCAGTAAGATTAACCACATATATGGGCATCCGGATCACCACTTTTTAATTTATAAACAGTAAACTTGACATCATCATTTATGAGCGATGATGTCATCAATTGTGACTGACATCCTCCATCACTAAAACAGGGGTCTCCTGTTCCTCCTCACCACCATTACGCTGGGTCTAGGCTGCTCTGACATGACTAACTTTATACCTATTGGCTTATGATTAGTGACTGCTGATGTCATTAGTTATAATTACTGATTGCTGATGTCATCATTGATAATTAACTTGATGTTAGCGCTTTTCACTGTTATGACTAGTGATGATTAACACTAGTTTTAAGCCTCATAGATGGACTGTGATGCACAGACTCGTGGAGATTCTATTGACCCTAAGTTTGACAACCTTATATATTTCTGAGCCTGTCAAGTTCAAGTCAGAAGACCCGCAGCCACTCCGTCCACCATCGGACAGAGATAGGCAAACCTGCAGATGTTCGGGTTCACCGAATACAGCTAGACTTTAAGAAAAGTCCGGTTCAGGATAGGATTTGAGCCCAACTTGTGCACGAACCCCACATAAGTCTATGAGGACCCAAACTTTAGGGCTATAAAATAGTGTTAGTAAGGAACATGGGGCTGTAAAAGAAAGCAAAATGGAGATTAAAGCAGGATAATTATATTTACCAGTCTCCGCACTGCTGTCACACTCTTTTCTGCTCATTAAACCCTATGCATATTCCGTTGCTTCCCCTGTTCTCCCTCTGTGACCAAGTCTATGATTGGTTCAGATCAGACTGCACCCCTACTCTTTGTGCTAGCATCCGTGATTGGTTGCCTTCATACTAGTTGGGTCCGCGAAGTGGAGTATAAAAATAAATAAATTGGAAACAATGGTGTGGGATTCCCTATATTGGATGCCCAGCACAGATAAAGCAGACAGCTGGAGGCTGTAGTCCCTATGTGATGCGATGTCACTACAGAAATAGCTAAGTCTCCGCGGTGAAAAAACAGCCAACAATAATAGAAAGTAAATATAGTAATAATATTACTTGCTGGAAGTAAAGGGAGGTCGAATCAATCTGAGGTCAGGTTCAGGAAATGGCGCAGTTACAGCAAGGGTCAATCAGAGACTACGTTCAATTCACAAGCCAAAGTCAGGAAAACCAGGAGGACAAAACAGAATACAGAGGAGCAGGCAAAAGAGTAGTCAGGTCACAGGTAAATAGTCAAAGTCCAGTTAAGGGAATAAAGTAAGGCTGGGTCAGGTACAGAGCACAGGAAGATCAGAACCTACACAGGCAAAAGTAAGTGACACTGAATGCAGAAGCTAGCATGCTTAAGTAGAGGTCTAATCAGGAAAAAGTGAAGACATGTGATTGTAACACAGACTGAGCACTCCCACCACAATAGTAACAAACAAGGGCAGAATGGAGATCGTGACACCCTAGCTGTGTGTTTTATCTTTGCTGCTGGGAATTAAAATACTTGGGACCCCACAAAGTTTTATTTTAATTATTTAAATAAATAGATTTCCCAGAAAAAAAATCTAAAGTTACCTTATTAATTTCCATTATACTCGGTACACCAGTCATACCCAACCAAGAATCCAATATAAAAGTATATAGCACCCAAGCTTGGTAGTGCCCGCTCATCACTAATAATTAGTGATTAATGATGTCAACACTTTTAATAGGTGAGCACTAATGTCACCCCTCTCTTTTTATATTAGTGAATAATAATGTCACCTCTTACACATTATCGCGCTTCTGCCTCTCTGCAAAGGCCCTTTGTACACAAGGGCACACTCCACCTCTGATGTCACCATTTTTTATTATTAGTAATTAGTGATAAATGAGCATTGCCACGATTGAGTGATCGTTACTAGAATCGAGCCGGTCGAGGTTGACTCACGTATCAAGCATACGGGAAGTCTATTATTGGGCAGTCCAGCTCTCTGACCACATACAGCCAGCCATAACTGAGTATTTCCAGGGGAGGGTCTCACTGGGGCGCTGACTCCTATCGTTCACTGAAGGGAGTCGGTTCTTCACGTTGGATCGATCCAGACACAACATCAAGCACTCACGATACTCTATTGAAAAATCGAGACATGAGCGTACCCAAGTTCCCTGATGATCGATCGGGCATTGAGTAGTGCCGAGCACACTCGCTCACCACTGGAGATTAGCAAGAATTACCGTACTCGGGAGCTCGGTACTCATAACGAACATTTTGAAGATAGGATGGACTCGACTTGTAAAATAGAAGTCAATAGGGAACTGGAACATTTTTCCAAAATATTGTAGAAAAATTAGTTCCCTATTGACTTCCATTTTACTCGGTAAACAAGTCGAGTCCATCCTATCTTCAAAATGCTCGTTACGAGTACCGAACTCCGGAACATGGTAGTGCCCGCTAATCACTATTCATTAGTAATTAATATTGTCATGACTTTTAGGCTGGAAACACACTGTCCAAGTGACATGCGAGTTAGAGTTACTGGCACGAGTCTCGGATCATTCATCCGGCATGACCCTTGCCTCTGTGGACGGGATGCTGTCAGTGGTATGTTTTACTATGTAGCTCCACTGCTCCCGTCCAGAGAGGGGGAAGCCATCTCGGGTGAATGATCCGAGACTCGTATGTTACTCGGACAGTGTGTTTCCAGCCTTAATCATTACGTTCTGATGTCACCACTTTCTCTTGGGATCAGGTATGTTTTAACGATGTCATCACTTAGAGCTCGTGAGCTATGACAACATCAATCCCCTATAACCGGATGAGGAGAATTCTCAGTGACTTGCAATGCGGCCGTACATTAAAGCATTAAAAATGAAAATGAAATTGGATCAAGTGTGTTAATAGTAGACAGCCTGTTGGGATATAATTGGAGTGTTGGGTATAATGCGGGTCACACAGGGCGATGTAAGAATGCCATCCCGTGTGGCCACCGCGGCAGCTGTCCCTACCTGTCCTTCCATTCTCTATTTGCAGAGCAGTATCTGGTATCAGAGTTATGTGATGACACATTGTAACGGCATGGACTGCTCCTCGGGGAACATTTAAGGTGCTTAAAGCCTTGTCACTTCAGACATTGTGACACCAAAATGTCACATGTATCGTCTGACAGGGAAGGGTAAAAATAGTCCCTGGCTGCAGCGTCAGCGCTGGGCACCGGCAGGTCATGTATGGTGCCCGGTCATGGCATATTTCTGCAGCTCCCATGACACTCCTGTGTAACAAACCATAAAGTCCTGACGGCTATACGTCAAACTTCGCACCGTGTGGTCACCAGCCATAAACCGAGGTCGATAACACCTTTATGTGCTGTAATAAATCCTGTACAGCTCCGCAAACACCTAAGAATATGTTTCAGTCATTTTGCAAACTAAACCTTCGTTAATTGCTTCTCGGACTGTATTTCACCAGATTTAAAGGGGCAGTTCAGTAATGGAAACCAAGGTACAGTCAATTATTGGGATATAATATGGTCATCACAAAGTGGAAAACCCCTCTCAATGGATAGATGCTAAGACGGTCTTCTCTGACCATGTATCATGCGGCAGACTATTTAAAGGGAATCCATCAGCAGGTTTTTACTACCTCATCTGACAGCAACATAATGTAGGCAAAGAAACCCTGAATCCAGTGATGTATCACATAGATTACTGGCTCAAGTCGTTCTGATACAATCAAAGAATTTAGTATCAGGAACACAGCAGAGCTGAGAAATCTGCCCCCACCCACACCAGGATCTCTATAGAGATTGTCTATTGACAATGAGATGTCAATTACAGCAGGGGGTGTGTCGGACTGTCCTGCGCATGACTGTCTAGTCTTGCAATGTTAATCGCAGGGTAATAAACTATAGTTTATGTAACCAATAGCTCACACACAGGTAAGAGAAGCACAGTTGCGTCTTGTTTTTTAACTCTTACAGCAGCTTACATAGCAAAGTGGTGAGGAACTCTAGGCCTCAGGAGCCGCTAACACGTCTTGTTTTCAGGATTTCCTTAGCATTGCACAGGGGTTGGAATTATCACCTGTGCAGGTGATTCTATGATAACCTGTGGTATACTAAGGAAATACTGAAACCCTGCAGTGTTGGCAGTCCTTGAGGCACAGAGTTCCCACCCCTGATATAGCAACAGTGGCCACTGCTGGAAAAGCAGAGCATCCTCCACTAATAACTGTTGATCCTCAAAGCGTCCCAGGATAAAGGGCCCATGACGCCTATATTCTGATCATTTGTGGCGGCCCTGGGGTTATTTCCGAGTTTAAACTATGTTTGAGGGCTGGAAAAGCCCTTTAAAAAGAACCTGTCACTAACTAAAAAAAATTTGGGTACATCACCTTTTAAAAATTCCTGATCTCCGCTGAATATGAGGCTCTTTTACTTTTTGAGCTGTTTCTTTCCATTGCAGTAATATTCACATTGTTGCTTTTGGAGCTCAATATGTGAAATTTCTTCTTCGCAGAATAACTCAGCATTTCTCCAAACTCTTCTGGGGTTGTGAGCTTCTACCCCTCTATTTCAGTCCCTACCAAACGCAGCTTCTGAGACAGATTATTAAATCAGTGGCCAATCTAAGAGGGAGGGGTGAAAGCACGCACCCCCAGAGAAGACTGTGAAGAAACACTTAGTTGGTCTACAAGCAGAGATTTCACAGTGTGCGCTTTAGAAGAACGAAATGTGAATATCTCAACAAGGGAGCGACGCAGTGCAAAACGGAAAAGAGTGGCAGAATCAGGGGCACTCAAAGGTTTACACAAGGTATCTAGCTCAGTGTTTTTGACCGGCCGATTAACTAATTTTAAAAATAAATCAAATCAAATATTTTTGTATATATTTAAAGCCACAGCAAGGCACTTCTTGTTAAAGAGTTATAACAGATTTTCCTCATTCAGTTCAATTTAAAAAATACTCTACAATACATTTTAAGGAGAATCTGTCAGAATATTTTTGCAATGTAATCTGACATGATGTAGGGACTGAGACCCTAATTCCAGAGATGTGTCACTTGCTGTGCTGCTTGCTATCATTCTGATACAATACCTGTTTTTTCTGCTGCAGATCTTGCAGAACTCTGAATGCTGAGCTATGTAAAACTCTGCCCACCTTACTAATTGGCAGCTTCTAATGTACACTGTGCATAGGCAGAAAACTGTTATCAGTGCAGTGGTGGGGTGTGCTTATACACAGCAGCTGACCAGTAGGCAGGAGAAACATAGTCCTGTAATGATAATCTTCTGCTGATGAAACACTGATTTTATTGAAACTGCAACCCACAGCCTAATAAGTGACACATCACATGAATAAGCATCTCGGCCCCTACACCATACTTATCTATTGGCATCTGCTAATAGTGGGAAAGCAGTTATCGGGGTTGTCCAGGATATGCACATTGATGACTTATCTCTAGGATATGTTATCGATGTCAGATTCATGGGGGTCCATCCTACACCTGGCTCCGCCAAATGATCAGCTGTCTGTAGTTTCTGCTGTGGCCGGAGGTACCGATCTGGAGCGCCATACACTCTGTAGTGGTTGTCCTTGGGTACTGCAGCTCGGATCACATTCACTACAACAAGTACTGTGCAGCAGAACCAATCACTCAGTATCTGATCCAACATAACAGTGCCATCTTGTGTGATTTTCTTTTGCTCCCGAGCCCCCGTCCCTCCTTTCCTCCGCTCCCGGGCCCCCGTCTCTCCTTTCCTCCACTCCAGGGCTCCCGCCTCTCCTTTCCTCCGCTCCCAGGCCCCCGTCTCTCCTTTCCTCCACTCCTGGGCCCCCATCTCTCCTTTCCTCCGCTCCCTGGCTGCCGCCTCTCCTTTCCACCGCTCCTGGGCTCCCGCCTCTCCTTTCCTCTGCTCCCGGGCTCCCGCCTCTCCTTTCCTCCGCTCCCGGGCTCCCGTCTCTCCTTTCCTCTGCTCTCAGTCTCCCATCTCTCCTTTCCTCCGCTCCCGGGCCCCCGTCTCTCCTTTCCTCCGCTCCCGGGCCCCCATCTCTCCTTTCCTCCACTCCCGGCCCCTGCCTCTCCTTTCCTCCTCTCCCGGGCCCCCGTCTCTCCTTTCCTCCACTCCCGGCCCCTGCCTCTCCTTTCCTCCTCTCCCGGGCCCCCGTCTCTCCTTTCCTCCGCTCCCGGGCCCCCATCTCTCCTTTCCTCCACTCCCGGCCCCTGCCTCTCCTTTCCTCCTCTCCCGGGCCCCCGTCTCTCCTTTCCTCCGCTCCCGGGCCCCCATCTCTCCTTTCCTCCACTCCCGGCCCCTGCCTCTCCTTTCCTCCTCTCCCGGGCCCCCGTCTCTCCTTTCCTCCGCTCCTGGGCCCCCATCTCTCCTTTCCTCTGCTCTCGGCCCCCGTCTCTCCTTTCCTCCGCTCCCGGGCCCTTGTCTCTCCTTTCCTCCGCTCCCGGGCCCCCATCTCTCCTTTCCTCCACTCCCGGCCCCCGTCTCTCCTTTCTCTCCACCGCTCCTCACTTTCCCTGGAAAATCCTCTTTCTTTTCTACAGATGCTTCTTGCTTTGCTCATTTCCTTTTAATCTTAACAGAGAAAAACATTCCTGTTGTCACTGGCTTTGAATTTCACGGAACTCCAGAACGTTTCATCCCCTGACCATCATTACACAGAATTATCCTAAGAAGAAGATTAGCTGCAGGATAAAACCTAAAATCAAACGCCCATAAGGATGATGCCAGTATTGGCAGAAGCCGGGCATCAGGCATCAATCATCTTTAATTATACTGTATATGGATTCTATATACAATACTTGCATTATATTGTTTATTCTTCCTTTTATTCCCTTGTTCTGTTGCCCACCTTCTGAATGCCCTAGGTCACCGTTCCCAGCAGGAATACGGCAGCGGTGGTCCCACTGAACACATACCCCGGGTGGCGTCACAACAAAATGTAAATAAGCCCTTCCTTTTTTGGACTGAGCCCAGGCCACGGGATCGGGTCACGACTACCGTGATTCCCAAAGAGATAGCACCGGCCTGGCCCCGAGTGCCCCACTGCCTGGGGGCGCCTCATTTACTACCTTGCAGTTTTCTTGGGAGTAATGTGACAAATTCCTAGCTCCCAATTGATCCAGTCGGATGTGGCAGGAGCGGATAATTTGTGATTGGGGTACACGGAGGGTAATATTCTGTGTCATTATAAGGTGGGAGCACTGTGGGGATATAATATGTAGGGGCATCGTGGGGGCATCTTATTGGGAGAACATTGTGGGGGCTTCATAATGTGGGTGGTATCTTTTGGACATTATACTGTGTGAGGGGCACTATGGGGGCAACAACCTGTGTAAGGGAAGGGTTCTTCACTGCATTGGAGAGTATTGTCTTGGCATTGTACTTTACCGAGAACAGTGCAGGCATCATAATGTGTACGTGACACACTGAGGGGCATAATAATGTGTGTGGGAGGCACAACTGGGGCACAATACTGTATGGAGGGCACTGTGGTGGCATAATGTGTAGGTGCACTTTGAGTAGCATTATAATGTGTGGGTGCTACAGTGGGGACATCGCTGTGGGTCCCTTATACTATATGGGGAACTGAACATCTTTTGGGTATCATAATGTGTGAGGGGCACAGTGGCGGTATAATATGTAGGGCATCTTACTGTATGGGAGTAATGTAGGGGGGCATCTTTTGGACATCATAATGTGTGCGGGGCACTGTGGGAGTATCATAAACTCGGGGGCATCTTTTTGGTATCATACAGTGTGGGAGCACTGTGGTGGCATAATATGTTGAGGTATGATGAGAGCATCTTACTGTGTGGTCACTGTGGGGGCATCATAATGTGGGGGGGCATCTTTTGGACATCAAACTATGTGTGGAGCTGTATGGGAGCATCTTTTGGGCATCACACTGTGTGTGTCATAATATGTAGGGGCATGTGGTTATTGTGGGGGCATCTTTTGGGCATCACATTGTGTGAGGGCACTGTGTTGGCATATTATGTAGGGCATGGTGGGGTCATCTTATGGTGGTCACAGTCACTGTGGGGGCATCTTTCGGGCATCACATTGTGTGGGGGCATTGTGTCGGCATATTATGTAGGGCATGGTGGGGTCATCTTATGGTGGTCACAGTCACTGTGGGGGCATCTTTCTGGCATCACACTGTGTGGGGGAGGAGGTGTTATACTATGTGGGGAGGTAGCATACTGTATGGCAGCCATAACAGAGTTATCGTAGTGGATGGGAACACTAAGGGGCTTCACAAGGGGAGCCATTCATGTGTGGGCACACAGAGAGGGCTGGGTCCTTCTTTAAAAGGCAAAGTAAAGCTCACTGCATCCGCCATTCACACTGAAAGGAAACACAAGGTGCAAAACAGAAATCCTGAGAATTAGGAACCACAACCTGAAATAGAATGACTGGAGCCCAGTGGAGCGTGTCGTCCTTAACCCCTGAGTGCCCAGGCAGCTGTGTTCTCATCATGTGGGACTTTGCTGTGTTGTTGGTGCTGTTATTGTCACTGGAGTTACTAGGGAGGAAGCCAGATAAGACACCACAGAAGGTATTGGCTGATAAGAAGGCCTGGCTGTGTCACTATGTAGATTTATGAGCCCTGTTCCATGTTATTACACATGGCTGACTCTGTATATTTGTCTGCTACTCCCAGATTACAGCCCTCCCTGCAGATCTGCCATTCACTCCTCCGGTATATATATATATCTATACTGTATATAGAGCCTGAGGTCACCTGTAGGTGTATTCAGATATATATGGATACGTGTACAAATCTCTGCAAGGGCTGCATACTAATTTATAAAATGTCTACGTGTCCAATATTAAAAAACTATTATAAAACATGCACAATCTCCGTATACATGAGCTCACACTTGTATGACAACATGGTTACTGACCACCTATGTAGTCTATAATTGTAGGTGGTTTGTTTCTTAGACATGAGGTGCACATACAAGCTGTTTGCTATCTAGCTTGTAAGCGCTGCTGTGAAGCTAATCATTGGTCTGTTTCAGAGCCGTCTCTGCTGGCAGCATGGGCAAACGCTCGGTCTGGACCAGTGGCACAACAATGCCATGCCCACTGTCAATCTTCAAGAGGACAGCAACCCCCGAGCAAACAGGAGGAAGTTAGTAATGGGTTGTTCGCAACCGTTCCGAGACACTGAGCGGGCTCCCTGCTTGGAACGCTGTTAGCCGGCACCCCAGTGAGAGTCACTAAATTGTCCGAATGACTCTAATTGGACAAAAAATTATAGCGTTTGATGGGCGAAACCCCACCTGCCTGATCCAAACGTTTCGACTATGTACATTTCATCCGAAGAAAAAAGATTGCACAACCCCCCAAGTCCCACCATGACCTCCCATTACCTTCTCAGAGATGCCCCCTCTTGGGTGAGACATAATGCCCTCCCCTTTGAATCCAAGATGGCCAATGGTGTAACTTGAAAGTAATGGGCTTCGATGCTAAAGCTCAAACAGGGCCCCCAATTATGTCAAATCTTTATTAGCATTAGTGTTTTTCTATAGGAACAATGGACTTTTGGGGCCCCCTAGGCTCCAGGGCCAGGGTGCGACTGCAGTCTCTTCACCTGTTGTAGTTACGCCCCTGAAGATGGCCCCTGAATTTGGCTAAACATGATTAGGAAAATCAGGTTTGTGTGCACCCGATTACATAATCTACAGGACTAAGAATTTGTACTCAAAATCCAGAAATGTAAAGAATCCACAAGGCGATTTACTTTACATTTCAGATATTGTAAAAAAATAAACTCTCAAATTTCACGAATGGTCAGTGTAAGGCTGGGATAATATTGCTATCCTTGTTAATGAGATTTCCAATGCTTTAGTATGTGAGTAACATAAAAGTCTAATAAAACATATCATTTTTGGGAACTCCATTGATCATCTGTAATCTGTGGGGGAAGGGTTCAGTTTATCTGCAGCATGACCGCAGGACAAAAGAAGAATTACACGCAGTGTCAGTAAAATCAATAGAAAGCCCAGATAATGAATGGACATGTGGGATCCTCCAGAGAGATCTTAGCTGCTCCACATACATCTCTGATACCCATGAACAAAGGATTGCACATATTGAAATACAACATGCCCAATTTCAATTTTCCTATATGCTTTTGAAAGAAAGCCAAGAGACCCCTATAAACATGAGACATTGGATGGATGCTGCTACGGTAGAAATATGAGAATCTGATTACATTTATAAGCGAGGAAGGATCAGCATTAAATCAATACGCAACCGTAGGTCATCCATAAAAAAGACCCCACTATCTCTTCCCCAATGATGGGTCATTGCCACTCTCAATACACCTCATACATGAGTCAATTGTACAGTACCTCTAGAGCCATTCACTAACTCAAAACTGTCTGGAGATGACTAGGGTCCATCCCGGTACTGGTAAAGCTGGTTATCGAGAAGCCTCTTACAAATCCAATATAATTAATATAATGGGTGACTCTTTAAATGTTGCCTGTCTTACCTTAGATATTTCTGGAATGTCCACATGGTATGCTAAAGAACAGGAGGAGCAGTGCAGATTAATGTATATATTCATAGAGAAAGATTCAGCAGAATTCAGCCCAGCGGACTCCAAAGCATAATAAGAGCAAGGATTTAAATATATAGATTTACCGTAAATCCTTGCTCTTACTATGCTTTGGAGTCCGCTGGGCGGTCCTAACCAGTGACTGAAAGACTAAGAGTCCAGTGGATAGTATTAATCAGTGATTCACATAATCTCTGTATGCACTTATACACTGAAGGCTGTCACTGATAGAATAGGACAGCCCCCTGGACTCCTAAGCTGACTATCATGGAAAAGGACTACCCACTGGAATCATAAGCAGATACTCACTGACAAGGACAACCCACTGGACTCTAAAACAATTAATCGCTGAGAAGTAGCACTCCCTGGACTATTAAGCAGTTAATCATTAGAGAAGACCACCCATTGGACTCCTAATCAGTTAATCATTGTAAAGGACCACCTACTGGACTCCTAAGCAGTTAATCATTGTAAAGGACCACTCACTGGACTTCTAAGCAGTTAATCATTGGAAAGGACCACTCACTGGACTGCTAAGCAGTTAATCATTGGAAAGGACCACTCACTGGACTCCTAAGCAGTTAATCATTATAAAGGACCACTCACTGGACTCCTAAGCAACTAATAATTAAAAAGGACCACCTACTGGACGACTAGACAGCTAATCATTAAAAAGGACCACCTACTGGACTTTTAAGCAGTTAATCAATAGAATAAACCACCCCCTTGATTCCTAAGGTCATTAAGACCACCGACTGGACTTTTAAGCAGTTAATAATTAGAAAGCACGATCTGCTGGACTCCTAAACAGTTAATCATTAAAATGAACCACCCACTGGACTTTTTGCAGTTAATCATTAGAATGAACCACCCACTGGACCCCTAAGCAGTTAATTATTACAAAGGACCACCTACTGGACTCCTAAGTTAACAATCACTGAGAAGGTCCACCAATTAGACTCCTAAACAATCAGCTCATCTCCTCCTGGCCTAAACCATGCTGCCCCGGATCAGACAAAACGTTTTACATGACAGGTTCCCTTTAAGCCCAGTTTGTCTTCATGACTCCTATAAGCTGTGATGTATATAGCAGCTCCATGTTTGATCTCACTACCTTTTTCTCATCTGGATGTGAAGCATCACAGCTCCTCACCGACTTCCCTCATGTCAGGACATTCTCTCATTCTGAAACCTGACTGTGAGGTTTCTCTTCATTATATAACCAAGGGGATTTTTGATATTTTAACTGTTTTTTGGAAACAAGAAGTTAAAGAGTTATGATGACTCAATAGGATATGCCATAATCTCTGATCTATATATAACTTTGTGATTGATGATTGGTATTTTGTCTGTGGGTTGGTTTTATGGGGATAGTTTTAGAAGGTCTGTGTGATTTATATATGTAAAATAAAACTTTCGTTATACAGTGCCTACAAGTAGTATTCAACCCCCTGCAGATTTAGGTGGTTTGATAAGATGCAAATAAGTTAGAGCCTTCAAACTGCAAACGAGAGTAGGATTTATTAACAGAAGCATAAATCTTACAAACCAAAAAGTTATGTTGCTCAGTTGAATTTTAATAAATTTTAAACATAAAAGTGTGGGTCAATTATTATTGAACCCCTAGGTTTAATATTTTGTGGAATAACCCTTGTTTGCAATTACAGCTAGTAATCGTCTTTTATAAGACCTGATCAGGCCGGCACAGGTCTCTGGAGTTATCTTGGCCCACTCCTCCATGCAGATCTTCTCCAAGTTATCTAGGTTCTTTGGGTGTCTCATGTGGACTTTAATCTTGAGCTCCTTCCACAAGTTTTCAATTGGGTTAAGGTCAGGAGACTGACTAGGCCACTCCATCACCTTGATTTTTTCCCTCTTGAACCAGGCCTTGGTTTTCTTGGCTGTGTGCTTTGGGTCGTTGTCTTGTTGGAAGATGAAATTACGACCCATCTTAAGATCCTTGATGGAGGAGCGGAGGTTCTTGGCCAAAATCTCCAGGTAGGCCGTGCTATCCATCTTCCCATGGATGCGGACCAGATGGCCAGGCCCCTTGGCTGAGAAACAGCCCCACAGCATGATGCTGCCACCACCATGCTTGACTGTAGGGATGCTATTCTTGGGGTCGTATGCAGTGCCATCCAGTCTCCAAACGTCACGTGTGTGGTTGGCACCAAAGATCTCGATCTTGGTCTCATCAGACCATAGAACCTTGAACCAGTCTGTCTCAGAGTCCTCCAAGTGATCATGAGCAAACTGTAGACGAGCCTTGACATGACGCTTTGAGAGTAAAGGTACTTTACGGGCTCGTCTGGAACAGAGACCATTGCGGTGGAGTACGTTACTTATGGTATTGACTGAAACCAATGTCCCCACTGCCATGAGATCTTCCCGGAGCTCCTTCCTTGTTGTCCTTGGGTCAGCCTTGACTCTTCGGACAAGCCTGGCCTCGGCACGGGAGGAAACTTTCAAAGGCTGTCCAGGCTGTGGAAGGCTAACAGTAGTTCCATAAGCCTTCCACTTCCGGATGATGCTCCCAACAGTGGAGACAGGTAGGCCCAACTCCTTGGAAAGGGTTTTGTACCCCTTGCCAGCCTTGTGACCCTCCACGATCTTGTCTCTGATGGCCTTGGAATGCTCCTTTGTCTTTCCCATGTTGACCATGTATGAGTGCTGTTCACAAGTTTGGGGAGGGTCTTAAATAGTCAGAAAAGGCTGGCAAAAGAGATAATTAATCCACACATGTGAAGCTCATTGTTCTTTGTGCCTGAACTACTTCTTAATACTTTAGGGGGACCAAACAGAATGCTGGTGGTTTGAAGGGTTGAATAATAATTGACCCACACTTTTATGTTTAAAATTTATTAAAATTCAACTGAGCAACATAACTTTTTGGTTTGTAAGATTTATGCTTCTGTTAATAAATCCTACTCTCGTTTGCAGTTTGAAGGCTCTAACATATTTGCATCTTATCAAACCACCTAAATCTGCAGGGGGTTGAATACTACTTGTAGGCACTGTATACAACCCAGTGTGGAGTAATGAATAATGTTGTATATCTGTATATGGTTAATGGCATTTGACTAGTTTAAAGATACAAAGCTTACAAGACCTGTGTCTTCATTGACAGAAGACCAGTATATTGGGCACATATACCTGTGTGAGTCAAGGAAAAGGGCTGTGACATCAAAAGAAAGAAATAACCTCGGCTGACTGAGCACAAATGATTTTTTCTCCAGTCTCAGTCCTCTGTGCTCTGTCAGCATAGGAAAAGATTTATTTCTTCTCCCATCACATCCCTTCTCCTCTGCTCATAGATGCGGTCTTATGATATAGTTCCTTTCAGTTCAGACACAGGTCTCTGGGGTTGTGTATCTTTAAACTGCAACCTGCCATCACATCACTAGGAAGTGCTGATGTTTGAATTATATGATGGGGGCAAAATTGATACATCATTGTAGAAAGACTTTGGACAACCAGATACCATGTGTGCATCTAAGCATACATCCGGGAGCATTGAATGGAGCCGGTTGGCAAGGTAAACATCGGGTTGTCAAGGGAGCAATAGCATCGCAGTGCACAGCGTTACCTGCTGCTAACGCTGTGCGCTGAGGCGGCCAGACGTTCTCCACCGCTGCTCCAAGGGGACCCGTTCGGGCCTGTTGGGGGCGGGGCTAGGGGGCGGGGACACAATGCCTGGGGGCCCACCATGACTTTTAAACCGGTTACCCGGCGGCCTAGAACGAGCCTGTGTGCATGACAGACATAGAATGATTTCACGTCATCATACCACCTCTACTTGGGTAAACTCCAGGAACAAGAAAAAGATTGACGTTGCTCATCCTGGGAGTGGGGTTAGGTGAGTTAAATTTCAACTAATTGACACCCACAGGTCAAGCATAAAGGACATTACTGTTATATAGATAGTAAAAGCAGCATTATTATCATATGGAGCCAGGTACAAAGGGGAATTATTAAGATCAGAAGCATATTGGAGACTTTTATGAATATATTGAAGCACTGAAGGGGCATTATTCATGCACAAAGGCTCACAGGAGGCATTACAAATATATAGGGGGTCATTACTAAATATATGTAGACCATAGAGAGGGGAATGATCTATTAATTGATGTACATAAGGGGCATTATTAATATTTGGAGGACACACAATGGGCATTAACAATAATGGGCCACGAGAGGGGCTATCACTAATATATGGAGGCAAAATGGGGAATATTAATATATTAGATATAGGGGCATTATTAATATATGAAGACATAGAGAGAGCATTATTAATATATTGAGACACAGTGGGGCATTAACAAAAATGGAGGCACATAGGGGCGTATCAATACATGAGGCACAGGGGATTATCAATACATGAGGCACATAGGGGCATTATCAATACATGGAGGCACATAGGGGCATTATCAATACATGGAGGCACAAGGGGCATTATCAATACATGAGGCACAGGGCTTATCAATAATGAGCACAAGGGCATTATCAATACATGGAGGCACAGGGGGCATTATCAATACATGGGGCACATAGGGGCATTATCATACATGAGGCACATGGGGGCATTATCAATACATGGAGGCACAGGGGCATTATCAATACATGGAGGCACATAGGGCATTATCAATACATGGAGGCACAGAGGGGCATTATCATACATGGAGCAAGGGGCATTATCATACATGGAGGCACATGGGGCATTATCAATACATGGAGCACATAGGGGCATTATCAATACATGAGCACATAGGGGCATTATCAATACATGGAGGCACAGAGGGGCATTATCAATACATGGAGGCACATAGGGGCATTATCAATACATGGAGGCACATGGGGCATTATCAATACATGGAGGCACATAGGGGCATTATCAATACATGGAGGCACATAGGGGCATTATCAATACATGGAGGCACATAGGGGCATTATCAATACATGGAGGCACAAGGGCATTATCAATACATGGAGGCACAGGGGCATTATCAATACATGGAGGCACAGTAGGGGCATTATCAATACATGGAGGCACATAGGGGCATTATCAATACATGGAGGCACAGTAGGGGCATTATCAATACATGGAGGCACAGAGGGGCATTATCAATACATGGAGGCACAAGGGGCATTATCAATACATGGAGGCACAGAGGGCATTATCAATACATGGAGCACAGGGCATTATCAATACATGGAGGCACAGGGCATTATCAATACATGGAGGCACAGGGCATTATCAATACATGAGGCACAGGGCATTATCAATACATGGAGGCACAGAGGGGCATTATCAATACATGGAGGTACATAGGGGCATTATCAATACATGGAGGCTACATAGGGGCATTATCAATACATGGAGGCACATAGGGGCATTATCAATACATGGAGGCATAGGGGCATTATCAATACATGGAGGACAAGGGGCATTATCAATACATGGAGGCACATAGGGGCATTATCAATACAGGGAGGTACATAGGGGCATTATCAATACATGGAGGCACAGAGGGGCATTATCAATACATGGAGGCACATAGGGGCATTATCAATACATGAGTACATGGGCATTATCAATACATGGAGCAAAGGGGCATTATCAATACATGGAGGCACAGAGGGGCATTATCAATACATGGAGACAAGGGATACAATACATGGAGGCACTAGGTTATCAATACATGGAGGTACATAGGGGCATTATCAATACATGGAGGCACAGAGGGGCATTATCAATACATGTAGGTACATAGGGGCATTATCAATACATGGAGGTACATAGGGGCATTATCAATACATGGAGGTACATAGGGGCATTATCAATACATGGAGGTACATAGGGGCATTATCAATACATGGAGGCACAGAGGGGCTTTATCAATACATTGAGACAAGAGGGCATTATCAATACATTGAGACACAGAGGGGCATTATCAATACATGGAGGCACTGAATGGGACATTATCAATACATGGAGGGTACTGAATGGGGCATTATTAATAAATAAGGTATTATAACATACGGAGCTTAAAAGAGGTCATTATATATATGAGGGCATAGAAGGGACATTACTAATATATAGAGGAATAGAACGAGGCATTATCAATAATGGAGGAATAGAGAGCATTATAATAATAGGAAAATAGAGGAGGCACTATCATATATGGGGCAAAAATAAATAGGGGCATTATAAATATATGGGGGCACGGAATGAGGCCTTAGTAATAAATGGAAGCACATATGAGGCAGTGTCACTGGTGGGCCCATGGTACATGTGGGGATCACATTACAAGTCATATCCATAACTACCGTATATTAATAGGAATATAAACTATCTCTCCATGCTACATGCAAATACAGAATTTGGCTGCAGACATGGTCACGTGCCCGTCTGTCCGGCGCTGACATCTGCACCTGCACAGTATGGAGAGATTATGTTTCCTGTTGTTGGTTCAGACGCAAGAGGGACAAGACTGATGAATGAATGTGGAGAAATGACCGGATATTATCAGCCTGTGTGGAGAGGATACAAGCGTCCGCATCCATTCTCCAGCCCTTTGCTGCTTTGCAGGCACAGTGTCATGTACAGGTGACAATAAGAAGTGCAGAGGATACTGGATCATGGGGGGCCCAAGAGACCCCACTATTCCAAGACAATGATGGGGGGAGGAGAAGACCAGCTACGCCTCTAGTGGCCATATGTGATTATTGCAGAATGAAATTGTGTAGGGTCATGGCCGAACGTTTTGGCAACTTAGAAATTGTTCCAGAAAATTACCGTAAGTGTTTCCCTCAGAAAATTATTGTAACTATGCGTTTTGTTATACACATGATTATTTCCTTTCTGTGTATTGGAACAACTCAAAAACAGAGAAAATAAGGAGATCATTTCACACAAACTCAAAAAAAAAGGTCCAGACTAAATAGTTGTCCCTCAGCTGAATATTTGGGTTCCCCCTTTGGAATAAATCCCTACGATCAGTCGCCTCCTATAACCTCCACCAGCTTCTTCTCACCTGGAGTTTCTCCTCTTCTTTATAATCTGCTCCCGGTCTCTCATATTTGAGGCGTCTTCTCTCATAGGCAATTTTCAGATCTCTCCACAGGTGTTAATGGGATTTAGATCCAGACTCATTGCTGCCTCTTCAGATCTCTCCACAGGTGATCAATGGGATTTAGATCCGGACTCATTGCTGCCTCTTCAGATCTCTCCACAGGTGTCAATGGGATTTAGATCCGGACTCATTGCTGCCACTTCAGATCTCTCCACAGGTGATCAATGGGATTTAGATCCAGACTCATTGCTGCCTCTTCAGATCTCTCCACAAGTGATCAATGGGATTTAGATCCAGACTCATTGCTGCCACTTCAGATCTCTCCACAAGTGATCAATGGGATCAAGATCCGGACTCATTGCTGCCACTTCAGATCTCTCCACAGGTATCAATGGGATTTAGATCCAGACTCATTGCTGCCTCATTAGATCTCTCCACAAGTGATCAATGGGATTTAGATCCAGATTCATTGCTGCCACTTCAGATCTCTCCACAAGTGATCAATGGGATCAAGATCCGGACTCATTGCTGCCACTTCAGATCTCTCCACAGGTATCAATGGGATTTAGATCCAGACTCATTGCTGCCTCTTCAGATCTCTCCACAAGTGATCAATGGGATTTAGATCCAGACTCATTGCTGCCTCTTCAGATCTCTCCACAGGTGATCAATGGGATCAAGATCCGGACTCATTGCTGCCACTTCAGATCTCTCCACAGGTATCAATGGGATTTAGATCCAGGCTCATTGCTGCCTCTTCAGATCTCTCCACAAGTGATCAATGGGATTTAGATCCAGACTCATTGCTGCCACTTCAGATCTCTCCAGCCCTTTGTTTCTATCAATTTCTGCGGTTTCTTGATGCTTGTGGTCATTGATCTGCTGGAGACCCAGGACCTAGGACACCCCCGGCTTTCTGACACTGGGCTTCACATTGCCACCCATAATCCTTTCGTGTCTTCAGATTTCATGATTCTTTGCACACAGTCATGGTATCAAGAGCCTGAGGTGGCAAAGCATCTCCAAAACATATCTGACCTCACCCATATGTGACTGTAGGTATTGTGCTCTTTTCTCTGACCTCCCCATATGTGACTGTAGGTCCTGTGCTCTTTTCTCTGACCTCCCCATATGTGACTGTAGGTCCTGTGCTCTTTTATCTGACCTCCCCCATATGTGACTGTAGGTCCTGTGCTCTTTTCTCTGACCTCCCCCATATGTGACTGTAGGTCCTGTGTTCTATTCTCTGACCTCCCCCATATGTGACTGAAGGTCCTGTGCTCTTTTCTCTGACCTCCCCCATATGTGACTGTAGGTCCTGTGCTCTTTTCTCTGACCTCCCCCATATGTGACTGTAGGTCCTGTGCTCTTTTATCTGACCTCCCCCATATGTGACTGTAGGTCCTGTGCTCTTTTCTCTGACCTCCCCCATATGTGACTGTAGGTCCTGTGTTCTATTCTCTGACCTCTCCATATGTGACTGTAGGTCCTGTGTTCTATTCTCTGACCTCCCCCATATGTGACTGTAGGTCCTGTGTTCTATTCTCTGACCTCCACATATGTGACTGTAGGTATTGTGCTCTTTTCTCTGACCTCCCCCATATGTGACTGTAGGTCCTGTGCTCTTTTCTCTGACCTCCCCATATGTGACTGTAGGTCCTGTGCTCTTTTCTCTGACCTCCCTCATATGTGACTGTAGGTCCTGTGTTCTTTTCTCTGTAGGCCTCACTCAATTTTTGGTAAACAGAATGATGTGCTTTACAACAAAGCTCAATCTTGGTATCATCTTTCCACAAGATGCTTTCCCAGAAGAATTTTGGTTACTTACGTACATTTTGGCAAACTGCAGTCTAGATTTTTTATGTCTACGTCATCAGTGCGGTTCTCCGGGGTCTCCTCCAGAGCATTTCATTTCATTCATATGTGGACGGATAGTTCATGCTGACAGTGAAGCCCCCTGAGCCTGCAGAACAGCTTGAATTTCTTTGGAACTTGATTGGGGCTTATCAACTATCCAGACTATCCTGCATTGCAACCATTCATCAATTTTTCTCTGCCGTCAATGCCCAGGAACATTAGCTACAGTGCCATGGGTTGTAAATGTATTAATTATGTTGCGCACTGTGGAGAAGGAACATCAAGATCTGTGGAGATGGAATTGTAATCTTGAGATTGTTGATATTTTTTAACCAATTTGGTTCTGTTGTCCTCAGTTCTCTTCTTCTCTTTCGGTTCTCCATGCTTAGTGTGGCACACACAGACACACAATGCAAAGATTGAGTCAGCGTCTCCCTTTTTTATTTGGTTTCTGGTGTGATTTTCATATTGCCCACTCATGTTACTTGCTACACAATTTTTGAAAGGTGCCAACAATTTTTTCTAGCCTACTTTGGGGGTTTTGTGTGAAATTATGTCCGATTTGACTTTTTTCCCATTTTTTTTGTGTTATTCCAATAAACACAAATGAAACGTGAACGACAAAACATGTGTAATTGCAATAATTGTCTTGTAGAAATATTTCATTTTCTGGAACATTTTCAACACATTCAGTCGTGACTGTATGTACCCCCAAGTAAATTCCCTCAGAACTCTCGTGTTCCCACAATGGCGGCTGATGGAGGAACATGTGAGCAGACCTGTCCTCCAGCCTTCTCCAATTGAAAACCAGCTTATTCCGTGTGCAGTGTTTTCCTATTGGAGGAGACCGAGCGGCCATCGTGAGGACAGAAGAGCTGTACAGTACATGAGGAAGGAAGACCCTTGTAATAAATAAAAAAGCCAAGAAGCCAGCACTGCCTGTGGTTAGCACGCAGTACATAAGGTGCATGTACATATATTTATTTCTAACTGTACTTTAAAACTGAGACATTTGACAAACAATTGATCAATTCTTTGAGCTACCCCGCCTCGTCACGGCATTCTCAGATGGGGCAGTCCTACTTTATGTTTTTTATACACGCTGTGCCATTACAGCCTCCTGAATGCATTAAAAGCAGGACCTCATTAAATACACATGTACCTGAAGCATTTCTGAACCACTCCAACGGCGCCAGACAAGGGCAGCACAGATAAAAGAAAAATAAAACTAAGAAAAAGAAAAAGTCCAGGAAAATTTAGGTAAAATAAATTGGTTGATGATATTCCCCCAGAGATGCAGAACCCGTCATGTATTATTAGTCTATTGTTCTGTATTCCTGTATCTATTGTGTAGATCATTCCGCAGCCGCTGGTGAAAGGGCAAACTGGGCAGCTGCACAGGGCATCAGAAAAAAGGTTCTTACTGTATATTTTGTTTTGTTTTTTTAAGGCATTATCTGGTTTATGAGAACTATATTATTAAAGGTGTAGATAAAGCGAATCCCAATTTAGGACCCTCATGTATCACCTACAGAGGTAATCAGATATAAACAGCATCTGATATTCATTACACGAACAACCTATTGTTTTTATGACAATAGTGTAATGTTTTTTTTCCACCTTTGGGGGCGCTGCATTATAATTGAGCACTCACTGCCAGAGAAATTCTGTTCAGGTACCTTCTCTATTATCCAGACCTACCTACAAAAGGCATCTCTTGCTGTTGAGGACCCAGCACACCCAACTATAGTTTGAGGGGAACCAACCACCAGGATTTAACCACCTGTAAATCAGTGCAGCAGGTGATTGATGTGTGCAGCATGACATCACTATTTGGGTTTTTTCTTTATTATTCCTCCCCGGTAAGCATGACCATCTCCCCTGGATGAGGAAGGGGGGTTCAGCTTACAGAAGAAAGATAAGCCCACAGGGGAGGAATAAGAAAAACCCAAATAGTGATGTCATGATGCACACGTCAATCACCTGCTGCACAGCACTTTATCCTGGTGCTTGGTTCCCTTTAAAGGGAACCCGTTGTGTCTTTTTTTGTTAGTAAACCAACCCCAATGTTATTTATATCATGTAGTGTTTGTTAGTAACCTCTTATTTTATTTTAATTGTTGAATTTATCCCAAAAAAGCATTATAGATCATTACATATTTTCATTAGCTATTTGGGCAAACAGTCAAGCAGTCTGGTTAATTGTTAATAATTATGTCCCTAAACTTGAAGCAATGTCCGAATGCTCTGTAGAAAGAACCTGTGTGATGTTATAACCATGTGACTATACTAGGCGGAGCTACGTCTACATAGACCTTAATGATTTAGCTCACTTATCTCTGCCCATTACGGTCACATAGTCCTTTATACAGCGCATTCGACATTAGCCAGCCGGAAAACAGTCAAGCAGTCATCCGGCTTGTTAACAGTTAACAGATATGTCACTGAACTTGTAGCAATGCTGAATGCTCTGTATAAAGGACCTGTGTGATGTCACGACCATGTGACCATAATGAGAGGAGCTAAGGGGCGAAATAATTAAGGTCTCTGTAGACTTGGCTCTGCCTATTATAGTCACCTGATCGTGACATCACACAGGTCCTTTCAGTATTTTCTGAATTTTGGCATTGCTACCAGTTCAGTTAACTGAACTGTTAACTATTAACCAGCTGGATGACTGCTTGACTGTTTGCCCAGCTAGCTAATGAAAATATGTTAGTATCTAAAGTGCATTTTTGGGATGAATATAACGTGTTTTTGTTTTAAAGGTTATTAATTAACACTACATGATCTAAATAACATTAGGGGTGGTTTAATAACAAAAATTGACAGGACAGGTTCCCTTTAATGTGAATTTAAACAGTGCAATACCTCATTTCGCCTGTGGTGGCACTGTTTGGAAACACTTTCCACCGGAATTCCCCACCAATCACAGTAGATCACTAAAATACCCAGCACTGGAAAATCCCATTATCATGGGGGGAAAACTCCTAGGAAGCCAAAAAAATATGGTGAAATGAACCAAAGTCGGGAATTCAAACACCATAATGGAAATCTACTGACTCAGTTGGAACATAAGGGATGGACCCGTATACAAGAGACCACAAAAGACTTTTTGGGGTTGACCTACCGTTCATATAAAACATTCCCCCCCCCCCCAAATCAATATAATTGGCCGATTTACAGTTAGGGCCAGAAATATTTGGACAGTGACACAAGTTTTGTTATTTTAGCTGTTTACAAAAACATGT